>CM042874.1:15159224-15197425 GCA_023658055.1 Thaleichthys pacificus | reverse complement strand
CTGACGTTGATAACAAACCAAACCGTTTCAGAATCGGTTGAAAATTGAGCAAGTTATGGTCATTTAAAAAGTAAATGTAGCATCAACACAATGTTATGGGTGAGCGAGTTGCCTGTAGCAAGATGGCCGCCATATGCGGACGTTCGACTCCGTTGTCCGGCAACGCGGACGAGACATCTAGTGTTTATATATATCTATGATTCCACCCAGCTGCTAGTCCAAGCACTTGTCCTCTCAAAGTTGGACT
The DNA here is from genome assembly GCA_023658055.1 of Thaleichthys pacificus. NCBI lineage: Eukaryota > Metazoa > Chordata > Actinopteri > Osmeriformes > Osmeridae > Thaleichthys > Thaleichthys pacificus. The sequence continues at coordinate 15,197,178 of CM042874.1, read as the reverse complement.
ACTGCAACTAGCCTGCACCTGCAACACCACCACTAATAATATCAGCGTTGTGACAATTGCAGACAATGAATCACAACTAACATTTATTACTACTTTTACTACGGCAATATATGATTCAACTAATCAAGCATCTAACTGACCGGGTTGAATATTTTCACGAAGTATCCGTGTTTGACTGTTCAATCTTCTAAACCTCGGAGTCAAATCAACCGCCATCACGCACGTTGTGACGTCATCTTCCGCCACGGTTGTGTGTCTTCCGCCGAGACCCCTTCCAGCTGGTGTGCTGGACATAGATATAAAGACTAGATGTCTTAAGGCGGAGTCTAGAACATCCGCACATGGCGTCCATCTTGCTACAGTCAACTCGCTCACCCATAACATTGTGTTGATGCTACATGTACTTTTTAAATTACCATAACTTGCTAAATTTTCAACCGATTTTGAAACGGTTTGGTTTGTTATCAACGTCAGAGTTGTTACTGTATACTTCTATTCTATAAAAAATTATAATTAATTATAATTAATTATTCATAAGTATGCAGTGGCATACCGACATCTCTGAGGTTGATAACAAACCAAACCGTTTCAAAATCGGTTGAAAATTGAGCAAGTTATGGTCATTTAAAAAGTACATGTAGCATCAACACAATGTTATGGGTGAGCGAATTGACTGTAGCAAGATGGCCGCCATGTGCGGACGTTCGACTCCGTTGTCCGGCAACGCGGACGAGACATCTAGTGTTTATATATATCTATGGTGCTGGAAGCAAATGTTTTTTTGTTTTTTTCAGTAATTAATTTTTATTTAAATGCAGTACTGAAATACAAGCAATGAGAAACGTTGCAAACAAATGAGTTAAATAGTAGCATCACAAGTACGGTATATCAAATCAAATCAAATCAAATTTATTTGTATAGCCCTTTTTACACGCAAGCATGTCACAGAGGGCTTCACATACGCCCCTAGAACTGCCCCTCAACCAACCTAAACCCTCAAGGAAGACAAGGAAAAACTCCCAGAAAAACTCTCAGCAGGAGAAAAAATGGAAGAAACCTTGGGAGGAGCAATTCAGAGAGGGATCCCCTCCTCCAGAGACGGTTGGTGAGAGAGAGGAGCAGAACACAGGCTTAACATAGTCATACAGTGTCAATGGGTTTTTAAACACAAAAATCGATTGTTCAATCTTTATAGATGTAGGACAGGACCGGGAGACTCGCGTATATGACAATAACAACAATACTATACAAATGCAAAATAAAATAATTAAACAAAAGACCATGGGTACAGACCTTTTAAACAAAGACCTCAAGGGACAAACAAACATTTATCAATTTAAGTGTTTTTTTGTTGGTAGAGTATTGGATTGTTTTAAAGTATTGATCAATTTATTTTTGCAAGACAAGAAAACAGGGTTTTTTGTCACGAAATTTACATTTATGGATAGGAAATTTGGCAAGTAATAAACCAAAATTAATTACATAAAATGTATCTTTGTTAATTCCATCAAAGGAAAATAAACCAAATAATACATCTTTCCACAGAAGTACAAAGTCTGTGTAAATATTTTCAATAATAAAGTTGGAGAGATTTTGCCAAAGTTTATTAGTATGAGTACAGTGCCAGAACAGATGAACCACTGTCTCTGGGTGCTCGTGACAAAAGGTACAATTAAAAAGTATATCCTTTTTATACTTTCTCATGTAGTCACTTGCAGGATAATATCTATGGACAATCTTAAAGGAAACTTCTTTGATTTTGTTAAATAATAAGTAAGTTTGGAGCAACAACCAGACTTTTTCCCAACAAATATTTTCAACAAAGCGGTTCTAATAGGAAATGACACTGGAAGTAGATACATCATGTTGAAACAAGGCACGTATAGCTCAATTGTTATTGTAAGGACCAGAGTAAAAACAGATTTTCCCAACTTGTGAGTCAACAGGTGTACTGGCAGGGGGTAGGTATTGAGGGTCAGGCCTTAATAACAATTGCAAAATCTTTAAGACTGACAGGGATCTTGTAAAGTAATAAGAACTTTTCATAACTCAGAAGACAGCCCTCCTCATTAACAATTTGACTCACCAATAGTATATTATTTTGAATCCAATATTCTAAAAATAATGATTTGTTTTTGTACAATATGTCTCGATTATTCCATATACAGGGCTCCAGACTAACTTTTTGCCTTAGTTGCACTGGTGCGCCTAACTTTTTTATTTAGGTGCACCAGCACAAAATTTAGGTGCACCCAAATTATTCCTCGCGTCGCCACAATTTGAAGGTCCCCTTTTTATCACGCTCCATATACCAATATAAAACATTTCAAAATAGAAAGTGCTACTGTTTAAAAGTGCTTCCCTGAACTGAGACCTAACATTTCATGTCTCAAAGTCTTATAGCGGGTCCCCCCTTGTTGTCGCAGGCCCTGCAGATGGCCAACACCTGTAATTTGGCCTTCTAGCCCTTTGGCCTTGGCTAAACCAGCTTGCCACACTCTCCCTAGCATTCCAATCCTAGCTCCATGGGTTAGCTCCATGGCCCAGCTCCGTAAGGGGTGGGCAATTAATTTTTACAAAGGGCCACAGGAGAAACCTAAAATGCGTTGGAGGGCCGCATCAATGATAACTTGAACTTAATTCTGCTCACTATTAATTTTCTCCCATTGTAAAAAGCAGTAAAGTATATATTTTGATTAGCTGCTACTGGTTATCAGAATAATAAGAATATTCTGTAAATATTTATATAAATATTTTACATTTTGGTGTAGGTCAAATAGACTATAGAAGTTATAAACAGTAGAAAACAAAAACAATCATTACATCAGTGTTTACTTTTATTTGTAACTAGTTAATCTTCACAAACACTGAAACGTTGTTTTGCAGTATGTTAATAATGTTAATGCCTAAATATACAACACTTTCTTTCACTGGAATGCCAGAGATTGTGGGCCTCACACAGTCTTTGACAGGCATTAATTCACATTTATTGATATTAATAAATAGACCAGATGCCTTGGAAAATGATTTTATCACCTCAATAGAAAAAGGACTATTCTTTATAGCAAGGCCGTAGCCATGGAGTCAACATTGGGGGGGGACAAAAACATTTTTTTTGTGATAATTTCGGGCAGCGTGCGTGGTTGCCTGTCATAGCGTAGCACATTTATAGGCTATTTTTATATTCAATATATTGGGGGGGACATTTTGACCAGATTTGAATATTGGGGGGGATGTGTCCCCCCCAATATGTATTATGATTACGGCCTTGCTTTATAGAGTGTGCAAGGAGTTCGGTAAGTGGAAGCAAATGCTCTGGGACTTGTACTACAAGTTCATCACACCCTGGATAAATTCTCGTTATCTTGCTTCACTAAACCTAAATCGATCACGCTAAGCAGGATCACTACGGTGGTTATCAATTATAACTCAACACAGGTTTCCCCTATTGAGCGATGAGCGCGTGCAGTACCGGTCCTAGCACATCTTGCGCCCTAGGCGAAATGTATCAACAGCACCCCCCCACCCCCCGGGAGCGCAAATCCATTGTTATTAATCGCATTCAGTGAGGCGGGGGGGGACCCCACGCCCCAAGGGCCCCGCCCTGCATAGCATAAAACAGTTTTATGGAGGATTATAGGGGCCAAAACTAAATAAATAAATAATTGAATGGTTAAATACTTTGATAAATAAATAATTATATAAAACAAAGATTAAATAAATGACTAATTATATAATTTAATGCCTAATGGACATACAAATACTTACATTTATTTATACATATTATTTATTAACGTGTGCTTGCTAGCTCGACTGTAATGCTAACGCTAGTTATCGAACAAATTAAAAAAATATAAAAGCCAAAACTAGTACAGTACCTCTTTTGTTGGGCGGTCCACAAGGGTTTCTTATGAGATTTGCTAGACTTTTTCATTACAAAGACTTGTACAGACATCTACCAACCCGTCTGCTACGAGGAGAATAAACCCAACAGAATCCCAACTCTTGCGTAGCGGACGCAACGTTTTTTTAAACTCTCCCCACTCCCCTACCCATTGGTTTACAGCTTTAATTATGTTAAATGTATGCAAATGTATGCTTTTTTGGTATCCAGAATTCCATTTTGGATATCAACAATTTGAATTGTGGATATCAAGAATTGCATTTTGGATATCAAGAATTCGAATTGTTAATATCCAGAATTGAATTGTTGATATCAAGATTTCGAATTGTTGATATCCAAAGTTATATTAGATATCAACAATTCGAATTTTGGATATCCAGAATTGTATTTTTGATATCAATAATTAAAATTGTGGATATCAATAATAGCATTTTGGATGGTCCGTGTACTTTTGGGTCATTCATTATTCTATTTTTGGAAGTGAAATCAAACTCTGGAAAAGGTGCCAGTTTGGTTTTCTGATTCATATGAAAAAGAAAAATACAGAAATTGTGTTATTTTGCTTTCATAATACATTATATAATGTTTAAAACTATAATACAAAATAACTAATAATAATAAAACATTTATTTAGTATTTCTTAGTTTAGAATTTTCTGACACCTGTTTTGACCCGGAAGTGGCTGAACTTGCGCGTACAGTGCAGTCAGAGGCTGTGTCTACTACCGCGCACTTTACTAAGTACACTGCAATACAGTGCACTGCAATACAGTGCACCAGGGCTCTCAAGTGTCACGCATTGAGCGTGACAGTCACTCATTTCGGTCTTTTGTTACGCTCTCCCACCACACATTGTATTTCTCACGCAGAAAAAAAATATTTATCAAATGGTAGCCCCCACTAGGCCTACCACCAGACTACGCCACCCCTTGAGCTACCCTGGAAGAGCAAGGGGAACTCCGTCCCAATAAAGGTCCAACCCAGGTTCTTTAGAAAAATATAAAATATCAATTTTATTCTTGGTTCTCGTTAAAACAAGGCGTCACTTGGTTGTCAGAGATGAGTACATAAACCATACATTAAATGCATTTCATGGGGAGTGGCCAAGCCATTGGGCAAGCGTCCGGAGCCACTAACACCCAGACTAACAGGGGCCAGCCTCCAATACCACACGTGACGGAGAGCACACACACACTACAAGCTCTTTGGCCACACCACTGCACGCGCACCACTTGGGCACATTAAGAAAAGGGGGTCCACGCTTCACGGCATTACACTGCACATCATATAGAAGGTGAGAACAACACTCAAAAGGAAAACTGGCCGTACTGTACTCTAGGCTAGGACCCAATCACTACCCAGGCTATTGATGGAGGGAAATGACACAGGGGAGACAGATACAAAACAACAACAAAAAAAAGAAAACCTCTAACCTGTGGCTCACATTATCTCCCTAACCACAGATATAGTACCACTAAGCCCCCAGGCTAGAGGGGAAAACAAAACAAATCCTTCTAAAAGCAGCACCCGTACATATATATGCGAACAAGCAAACACAAGGGAACAGCAGCCGACAACGCTGTATAGCTGCGTGCGGCTATAGCTTCTAAAAGATAGAGCAAACAGAGGTAATGATTAATAGGTGTTTGCAAGCCCAATTGGCTTACACTAGAAGCATACACTCCGTCAAATTCCCCCTTTCCCGTGCACACTGTAGGCATAGACCTCCGTGGTCTAAACACTGCACCCGAGCGCGTCTTGCACCTGGCGTCTACACGCTGTCAGTAAAATAATCACTGCACTACAGGTGGACAAACACCCACGCATAAGTGAATTGTTACCATCAGTTACATATAAAACACAAATAAACAAACACGTAAAGCAGCTGACGTATTGGGCAACATACCGTGTCGCTGCAGACACCACTCCAGAACGCGGCTACACTCCACAATCGGCAATGCACGCTCCCGGCATAGGGACCCAAGGTCTATATATCTCCATGCCTGTCCCCACTTTAACTAATTGGAAGCCACACCCAGCCCCTACTGGTGACGTCAACCCAGGAGAAAGGTGACAGGTGAGTAAAAATAAGAGTTCCCTACACTCACGGTCCCACCGGCTACAATCATTTAATATGCCGCAGCACCCAACCAAAATTCCTCTGGCCACGCCACTCTCACTATGGAACCGGCAGGAATCGAGCGTCTCCCCTGGAGTTCTTAAGCAGCTTGCACACTGCCCCAACAAACTCCAACAAATCCCAACATTCTAAAGTTGGCAGTTGTTGGTGATTGTCTTTAGAATGTCCAGAAAACCAATGCCAGCTCCACACTGCTCAGACAGTAGCAGACTTTTTTCAGCGAGCTAATTACTTTTTCTGTGTGCTGTAGTACCATTTTAAGATCAACGTCATTCTGCATTATTTATTGTGTAAAATTATAACTATTGAAATCATAATTATTGAAATTAACAGATTGTTTTAGACACAGAGCAATCATTCTGTCGTACCCTATGACCCCAGATTTTCACGTCGCACGCGTAAACGTTGACGTTACCGGACGGTTGAAGGAGAAAGCGAGCTAGTGCACGATAGTTTCAAGTTAACATCAACAATGCATCGGTTTTTGCTACCTAAATGTCCACGTTTGGAAGAACGATTAAGAAACAAGAGTGACGTAGAAGAAGAATAAATGGCAGGGGTATCTGGTGTGGATTTTTAAGGGGAGGAACGTTGTGGTCAAGGAGGTCAACAGTTTGCATGGTAACAGTTAGCTGTGTAACATTAATGAATGTGTAACATTAATGAATGCTGTCTGATTTGTTGCGTGTGTGACGGGTATGTAACAGACGTGGTCTTGCAAGTTCCGTCAGAGTTTTCCGGACCGTGTTCATCCTTCACCGAGGATCGAACACGCCATCTCTGACTTCCCAAGCGCCATCACTACCAGCTACGCCAAAGAAAAGCTAGCTATTCAATGACGCAGGTGGCCTGTTACATACTTGAGGAGTGAGTTTCACCGATTCACACCGGCTACACGTGCATTGATTGCAGTGTTGCTGAAGACTAGTTTTGGTTGATTAGCAACGAAGAGGCCCTTTTTTGCCGAAGATTTTAACTTTTTGCCTTTTTATTTTTTAGGAGCCGCCTTAAAAAAAATCAGAGACTCTTTAGCCTAGGACAAGCAGTCTGTCAGTGTGCTAGGTATACATAAGGTTCAATGTGATTATTGATGATTGTGAACTGAAATAATATATACCTTTTTAACGCATTTCTGACTGTTTTAGTTCATTCTATCTGCTATTCCAAGATTCATTTCACTGTGTCTGACATGGTAGACTAGTGGTCACCTGCGGACTCTAACATGCTGTATGCATTTTGTCAGTGACCGTCGCAGACCGTGCGAGTCCGTCGGAAGTAGCCTAGATAATGATAATAATAATAATACAATCGGTTTGTTTAGCGCTTTTCATGGACCCCCAAGACGCTTCAGAGAGCAAACATAAACAGATGATAGACATATGGTGGGGAGGTGTATAGAGAACCATGTGTAGGCTATCACACTCATTTCATAGCACCTGTTAAGGATAGTGTAACTGGGTAGTGGAGAATAATACAAGGTTAAGTATCGGACCAAGTTATTTGTAGTTTAATGTAAGTAATGATGCAATCACAAGATACACAATGAAAACAACACACCAAGATGTTCGTAGTCTAGTACAATGAATCAGTCGATGATGCAACAGCAGTCCCACAGAAATAGAGAATCTCAGAATAGAACAAACGAAGGCCTTCGTTGAGAAAGTGGTCGTGACAGAGATCCGAGAGAGTTCTGCCCACACCAAGTTCTGTCTCCCTGTCATTGGGAGACAGGTCTTGTACCCCCCTAGAGAGGGAGGTCTGTGACAGGCGATTGGTCAGAAGACCGTGGGGTGGGAATGTGGTTGTCCAATTAAATGTCCAGGGCGTTCATGGTGGCACAAGGTGGGCAGTCCACGGATCTGGTGATGTTCGGAGAGGGAGGGGGCGGAGAAGACCCACAGGTCTGAGGTAATCCAAGGGAAGGGGGGCTCCAGGGAAGGGAGTAGATCGGGGGTCCTGATGGCGTGCAGGGAGATGGGAGCTGCGCCTCCAAGGAAAGGGGGGGGGTCGTGTCTCTAGGAGAAGGGGTGAGGCGGCCAGGCCAGGCCAGGGTCGATGATATATGGGGGTAGGTGGGGTAGGGTCTCCAAGGGGAAAGGGTAGATCATCCAGTGTGAAAAGGGGGGGGGGGGGACAGGGTCTCCAAGGGAATGCGCTCTCAGAACAGAGTGTATCCAAACTGCAAGTCAGACCAGCCGGTCTGCCTCGTCCTTGAGCAGAGAAGAGTTACTGTCCCAGCATCACCTTATCTCTCATTTTGACACTCTGCTCCCCAGTGCTGAATAGCCCACTGTGCTCTCACCAGACCCTGAGTGCCACAGACTCGACTCCCATGTTGGCCTGCTTGACCTCAGCATTCCACTTACTTAGAATCATCTTGGTGCCTGAACCCATTTGTTCTTTAATTAATCAATTGATAATCATTGGATATATGTATATTAGTATTAAGCATTACATGACATGTGTGTATACATATTCAGATGAGGTAGTGATTGGTATAGCAGCATTGATCAGCAGTATGTTATCATTCCTTCACAGCTGCTTCAGGTGCCTGAGGCAGTAACACCTGCGAGACCTTTTTTGGGCACCCACCCCCTGCAAGTTGATTGGGGACACCTTTTCCTGTAATTGAATTGTTCAAATGAGTACAATACACCTAATAAAAAGTGTCTGGATCACACAATGTTCTTCTTTAATGGTTTTTAACATACCAGGGATTCTGTGTTCATTCCAGGCATCCACAAGTCTGTTCATGCCAAGACGACAAAGTTGACCAGTCAAGTTAGACACGCAGTATCTGCTGATGTTACAGTCCATGTCAAGAAGTTCTTGGTCAGTCAGATGGATCAGAGCCTCCTTCAGTGGGTAATTGACCCTGTTGTTTACTTCAGGCCACATACGCTCAACTTTATGATTCTAGTAAACAACAGACAACCACAAATTTGAATACGTGTGTAAGTGAACCATAGCTTCAGGGGAAGCTGTTTTGAAATGGTCAATATCAGAGATCTATTGGAGTCAGTAAGAAGATAAAGGGGCTCATGAAACTGCCAAAATCCAATCCATAAAAAGTGATATGGGTGAATGACTTATTATTGCTAAATGTGACATATTTTAAGGTCTACTTACAACTCCCAATTTCTTACCTTTGTTGATGTGGTTTGGCAGTATGGTGGTTTGTCCTGATTGTGCCTATGGGGAGCAAGGATTTCCTGAATAAAAAGAGACAAGTAGAATTCCTTGCCATGGTCGACTCTCACCTGGTCCCACTTCCCGTGGTTGACAACAGCTGCCCTGGATTGTAGACACATATGGAAGTGATTATAATTTATCAGAGTTGAGGACTGTGTGTCTTTACCTATGCCACAAAATGACACTTAAAGGTAACAATACTATTTATGCTTTCAAATGAACAAACAGAATAAATTACTAATACAAATGTGTAGAGTAATAGAACCAAAACAAACCTGTAGACTTCCTCATGAATGGTGAGGTTATTCTTCACTGGCATTGTTGCGTGAGCCACGACTTTGCTACTGTACCCATCTACTGCAATAACATGGGTCACCCCAAACATTGCTAATTTTTCGTTTTGATCTAAATGGAGTTTATGACCCATGTAGGCAGCATGGTATGGCACTGGGTTAAAGTTCCGCAGACCCTGTAATGTGAAATAAAACAATTTTGACAAGATGAATTATTAGACAATTTCTACCACCCACTATCTGTCCCACTGTCATTTCACATGGCAAAAACATTTAGTTATGCATGTGCAGTGGTTCTAATCCAGGGGGAAAGGCCCCCTCTGTGGGGTTGTAAAGCCACTCCAGGGGTCATGGTTGTTGGGCAGACCTAAGGTTATATGAATATGATTCATGTGTTGAAATAATCTGCTCTGATGTTAGCAAGGCTAATTTGTCAACCGGGAGGGGGGCATCTGAGATTTTGCTTTTAATATTCGAAAGGCAAGGTAATTCTGTTCTTAAGTGACACTTGTGTTATGTCCTACATAGGTCACCTAATAAGAAGCACTGATACTCTGAATAGGCCTGGTTTAACGGAGGACAACTTAATAAAGTTTGTTAGCCTCGGTTTGATGCTTCATTGTTTCTTAATTATTTCAGACAATATTCAAATTAGAGTTGTTTGCCAGCCGAGCATAGAAATACATCTTCGAGCGCCATCGAATGCCGAACAAGTGCCACTGCGATGGATCAAGGGGCATAACCTTAAACGCATCGGTGATATCTGCCTTCCCGAGCCAGGCACCCACGCCTGCCTGTTTGATTAACTGTATAGCATGATCAATGCTGGCGTAATACAGAGAATATGGCTAGGGAGGGATCAGGCTGTTGATGCTGGGGGTATGACATCCATGCGGAGCGGACAGGTCGACAATCAGACACTTTTTCCCGGAGTATTTGCGGGTAGCCACGCCGATGGGACTAATGCGATACACCGGAAAAGGCGACTCATCAAACGGCCCCAACAAATACCCCTTACCGGTCTCCTTAGCTAGCAAAGTGTCAACAACGTCGGGCTCCTTGAGAGCGGATTGCAAATTGCTGCACACATATGTTACAGTAGGCAAACGTCCAACCCCAGCCATAAAACCGTCCCGCAACCCAGTGAGAAGATATTTGACAAAACATCTATTAGGGTGGCCGCTCAGGGCTCCGGAAAGACGACCAATATCAACGGGGGTAGAAGGATGTTTAATCATTTCGGGGCCTTCCCCGCCGGCCGGAACCGGCGAGGGCGGGTCGATCTCGGATGGCTGTCCGAGCACTGACTGCAAGCATGAAGAAATCGACAGTTAGGATACGTACATGACCCCTCATTAAAATACATGCACACAGGAGCGGACCCTGTAGTAGACACCTGGCGTTTGAAAGAACACCGTTACCACCCACCTTGGAAGCCACCGTGTGAGGGCAAAGCCCGGTAGAATGGGTGAAAGAGCCGCACACAGAACAACACAGAGGACGAAGCCCGGTGAACGTGCGGCTGACCAGCTCCAGATCCAGCACGGCCAGTCCAAACGTTGATTGAAACGCTGAATGTGCAGGGCAGCCTTAGCGGAAAATCCCGGGTGGTATTCATAGAACAGGCCACCCCCGTACGATATCGCAAGGTCAGCGATGATAGCCAGATAGGTATCCAGTTCCACGTGCCGCTCGGGGAACTCCTCACACATGACGTCACAGAATACCCCGAAGGCGACCACGAATTCTGCCAATGTCAGGGTTTTGGTGAGCCTGGGATCGGCATCCCTCAGAACCACGGCCACGTCACCACATTCCACAACCCGACTCCCAAGAGATTCAGGCCCACACAATAGAATTTTGATGAGATTCACGTCTTTACCTGCCAGGATGCTTTCACGGAGGCCATCAGGGAGAGCCGCCAACGGAGGGAGGAAGGAGGCATCGGAGGCGACCACAGGCACAGCGCTGGCCAGGGTGTAGGAGGGCCTGATCACCTGCGCATCGAGCCGAATCCTCAGCGGGGATGCAGGAGCGGCAACCGGGGCCCTGCCGCCCTCGAGGTGATGCAGGCGAGCATCCATGGAAGCCAGCGTGCCCTGTAGGTCGACCAGAGCAGCCAGCACTGGATCCGGCTGCGGCATGACCGGACCGGCCAAGGAACCTGCCCGGGGTTTCTTGCCCAAGCTAGCAACCGCGGCCGAACCACGCTTGCTCTTCCCCGCAGCTTTGCGAGGAGCGGGAGCATCCACATCATCCTCGCACACATCCAAAAAAACGGAGGTAGAGTTCCTCCAGCCCGACCGGAGGGGTGCATCCCCTTTCGTAAAAGCCGGCCAAAAGGCGAGGTACAGGCCAGGCATCAAGCGGAACGGGCTGCCTCACCGCCAGTCGGGAACTCCTCCGAGGTTTAGATCCTTCGGCCGGAGGGACGTCTGCGCCCTCGTTCCCCAAGCTGTCGGACAAACAATCCATCCCTTCCACCTCGGAATCAGTCCGATCGGACATCGTTAGCTATTCAGACAACCCGCAGGAGACCGAGAGCGTCTGTGTCACACTAGCAATGCAAGTGCCGGGATCCCTGCTATATACCCCGTCCTATTAGGAAGGTGTGCCTTGACGCGTGATAACGAATTTGCTGTGACGCGCTAGGTCTCGCGTCCCCCTGCATGAACCAGCTCCGCTTGTTTATTTAATTATTCCAAAAAAAACGAAACAACCAAAAACAAGCCGTTATACTTAAATGTGTGTTCGACTTACTAAAGTGACAAAACGATATTACGGCCCTATTTTGCGTTTGTCAACACGGGTTGCAAAAAAAATTGCCACAGGGTACACGGAGATACAGGGAAAGTTTGTATAAAAATATATTTACCTCAAATTCTGTCCTGTGTTCGCGCGTAAGTGTATTTTAAAGTGTACTAAATGACCTAAAAAGTGGGCCAATTCAGTTTACTTAGTACAAAAATAGTATATAAATATAGCTGCAAGCAGCAATGAGGTGGCCAAGCAGTCATATGCCCAGAAAACATTTTAGACATCCTTAGAACAGGGTTCCGATTCCCATACCAAGTTTGGTGTGAATCCATCAAAGATTTGCTGAGATACGACCCAACTTCCTGTTTGAAGGCTTAACTGCACATTTTGATTGGCTGTAAGAGGCAAACGGTTTCGAAAATCAAAAAAACATGTAATGGGCTTTGTGAGGCTTGGTCTGAAGATAATATCTGCCGAATTTGGTGAAGATTGGACAACACTTGTAGGAGGAGTAAAGAAAACTTGTTTTTTCTGTCATTCAAAATGGCGGCCGCATCAATTCGGCTGTTATCACAAATTATCATGTGCCAAGATATCATGAGACAAAGGAATCACTTAATAAAGGCAAACAAATCAACAGTTATTGGCCAAAACACATTTTTGGTTCCTGCGGCCACGCCCAGTGATCACATGACACCAAATTGATTGTACATCCTCAGAAGAGGGTTCCGAGTCATCCTACCAAGTTTGGTGTTGATTGTTGATTTGCAATACCATCAAGATCCACAAGGGCCTTCGCTTCAAGCCAAGGAGTGAGTGGGGGCTTGGTCAGCCCACACTTTCCTGAAATGTTGTGTGTGTCTTGCCAAGCTCGCGCGTGTGTCAAGGGAAAGGCTGAGTGTGTGTGAGAATGTGGAGCGCGCGCGCCGAGGAGCAGGGGAGACATTTAATTGGAAATTTCCCTAGCAATTAGCCAAGCATGCATGTTTCAAATATTCACTTTCATCTTACAGTCAACTTTTTCTCAGATTTGTGTACTAACCATTCTCAAGAGTCTTCATAAGAACTTGTGATTGAATCAGAGTATCCGTTTTTGACTGGCGGATGTGTAAAGCATTATTTTAGCGTCAGCGATAAATTCGATTTGCTTTATATCAATCATTTTGAAATGGCTAATTCAAAATAAATTTGCTAGAGGCAAGCTAGCTGCTGTTGCTCCACATTTCACAGATTATTTGAAAGCGCCGGAAATGAGAACATTTCTTTTGACATAAAGTTTAGCTGTGGCATTGAAAACAGTACTACACACTGCCAGTGGGCGAGCCGAGTCTGACTGAGGCTAATGTGAAAACAAGCCGCGGTGTCACTCAAATTCCAAGTTTTACACAAATCACAAAAATATGCTGACCCGCTGGCTGTCTTCGCAATCGCCATATCTTTACAACACTGCCCTCCTTCTGATTTTTGATGTAGAATTGACCCTGGTACGACATTAAGAAAATACTCATCAGAGATCGACAACAGCTGACGCAATCGTCAACGGAGGCTGACAGGGCTCTCACGTAGCAAACCAATCAAAGTTTTTACAGCAACCTACATTAAAATCTCACCATCTGGCTGTCTTCACAATAGTCATATCGTCATAACATTGCCCTCCTTCTGTTTTTTGGTGTAGAATTGACCGAACTATAAAAATACGAAAATACTAAACTACTATGACGCTTGCATGGCTGCCGCCTAGGCAGTCTCACGGGCGACCCGCACTCGCTCAAATTACAAAGACTTTCACGACCTAAATAAAAAATCTGAGATGGCAGTTCCACTCGAAATTGCTTTCTCAACAAAACCCAATGGTTGGTAATTTTGGGGGTTGGCATTTTTCACTCATAATCCAAGCTCCAATTTGCGTGCTAGAACGTCTCTATCACGTTGTATCCATGCGTCGTTGCTAACGTGTGCTGACGTAGTGACGTAGACTAGCACTGGTACCCTTCGTTGACAGAAGACACTTTTTGCCACAAAAACGTTGTAACCTGCTAAACTGTGCAACGGAACGTAAATAAATATACAAGCAACTCAATCGCTAGCAAGACGAAACTTTTGACACCTACGTTGTCTATGTAGTCCAAATATTGACTGATCCTTAGGGGTGGGAAAATAAATAAAAATAATAATAATATATATGTGAGAGAACAAAGGTTGTGCCCTTGCCGAAGAAAAAGCACACCCAATAATAAAACTAACAATAACAATAGGTTTCCTCCTTATGGAGGAATCCTAATAATACCACCAATAACAATAGGGTTCCCTCCTACCGGAGGAACCCTAAATATAGCTGCAAGCAGCGATGCGGGTTCCTCCGCAAAATGGCAAAATATTACAAAAACGTACATTGTAGAAGGTCAAGAGTTGGACAACAAGAGAGCAAAACTACTTCATGTTTGGCCAACAACAATAGGCTGACTGAGGATTTGAACTCATGAGCATAAGGTTACAAGTCAGTCTCTTTATCCTCTCTGCTACACACCAACTGTTGAGATCTTATGAATAGCTTTGGTCAGCTTTGGGACAAAGGTTAAGAAACGGTTGACATTTCAAGGTAAAATTGCATGAAATTGCGCATGGTACATCAGAATGATGTCACCTTGAAGTCAATAAGGTTTGAAAAACCATCAGTCAAAATTATATTTTATTTATTGACAAAGATATTGAGGCAATGTGGACATTTACAGAAATACATCCCTTTCAGACATTTTGTATTGCATTTCTCATTCCATTTCACCCTATATAAAGACACATCTGCCCGCACACTATCCCCATCCATGCTTTTTCTCTCTCTCCCAGCGCAGGTCATGCCAAAGCAGAAATGCTGCAGCAGCCGCATGAGGTTTAAGTGTAGTCCGATAATTGCCTCACTCAAAGAAAAACATGAACCGCATAATTGTTTTCAAACTTTCTCAAAGATGGCTTGAAAACCACAGATATTGACTCTCTTCTTGAGTAGATCTCTTTCCAGAATCTCAGTCAATTCAGAATCAAGAGTAGCCTCATGGGCAATTGGTCTAGGGCACATCCCACGTTAATTTCCTTGCAAGTATAACCTGTGTTAGTTAAATGGCCGACTCTCTGTTCCAATGAAACTACACAGCATGCACACTCAGGGTGACCAACAAGATTATATTAACTAACAAACAATAACATTACAAACATCTAACTGAACGAACACAACAACTGAAATCCGTCACATTGTCGTTGTAACCGAACTACGTGCGTTTTTTGACATGCCTCACTGCATGCTTGGTACTCAAGAGCGCTGACAGCTGATTATCTAGCTGTGCTCCGACTGCGTGATATGACGAGATGCTAGTGGCGCGCTAAGGTCTCAGAGTCTCTCCTGCATTAACAAGTTCTGCCCGATTAGCAAGCTATTTTTACTAATGTTTTGTTAGCAATTGAATGGTAATGCAAGCTAGCTAAAAACAATGTTAGTTAGCTTGGCTAAACTGGTTTTCATAGCAACAGAAATCAAATCAGATCAGTCGAACTTTATTCAGAAAGGAGGGGATGGCGGGAACATTAAAGGTGTAGGTACAGTAAAAGTGAAATGGAACGCGTCTTTCTGCCTTGAAGCTGCGTGCGCATCATCATCAAGACCCCATCTATATGTAAAGATAACATCCAAGCTAACAATTTCGCCAAATCTGACTGCAGCTTTGTATACCATATGTACTGTGTTATGGTTGTTTGAGTTAAACAACTTGCTAAATGAATTAAATGTCTGTTAAATGTCAAATCCAACTATAAATGTATAAAAGAGAGAGTTCCAATCAAATCTGAATTTGTTTTAAACCTAGAGGTTTAAAAGGCTACCTTTGCCTAAACTGACATGCACCAACTCAGAGAACTGAGTTTCAACATCCATTTACACATTTAGTCTCTATTTGTTACTCTACTCTTAAGGCATGTTTAACTTACTGTCTGCACCTCTCTGTCACCAACTGTCTCTGGAGTGTGGGGTGGGGGCTTCACAGGGTGTCTACAGGTATAAACAAGTTAAATGTAAGACCTTTTAATACCACTTCCAAATGAAATTAAAGACCAAACTTACAATGGAAATACAAATCAAAAGTGGAAATATACAGTAATCTTTCCAAGTAAACACTGATGTCTGTTCAATATGAACAGTATGGTAAAATGACAATAATCGGTTGAGTCTAAGAACATTGACTAAATGTGTGTAATGCGAAAGGATAACACAAAAATTTAATTGCTGTCCTAAATTATATTTATTATTACACTATGGTGGAAATGGTGGAGCAGAAACTAACAATTCCATGAATCCCATGGAAACAAAGGCAAATGTGTGAGATGTACTGATGTGGAGCACAAATCATCCAAGAAGCAGTACTTCTCTTGAGTGGTTTTTATTCAGATGAATAATCATTGGATTCAGGTCAAAAGTCTATCACTTGAACTGGTTTCATCATTTAAGACACTCAAAGTCAGCAGCTTGGCATACTGGGACATGGAAAGGATTAAACATTTAGACTTTCATCAAGGTAAAAAATGCTGGTTTGTCCTTTTTCATCAATGTCCTCAAAAAAGCAGTGTGCAGAGCTACTGTGTCTGTGGGGTGACTGTCTCTGGAGGGCTGGCAGGCAGGGGCAAGCAAGGCCTGCAGGCAGGCAGGGCAGGCCAGCTGGGTGAAGCTGTCCTGGGGTCAGGGCTGAAGAGAAGCTGTCCAGCTAGAGAGGGGTAGTCCAGCAAGGGGTCTGTGTTGATCTCAGCATTCTCTGTTGCATCCTCTGTTACGCTCAGCATCCACTGTTGAACTCTGTTGAGCAGGCCTCTGCATGACCCTCCAGACCTGTCAAAGTGAAGAAAGGGTCCATGTCAGTTGTGAAAAATGAAGCTTTTCCCATCTACACTTGATACAGACTTCAGTTTTGACTGTGAATTGCAGTGGCATTACTTGAACTTGAATTCAAATTGATGAAACAAAAGTTCTGTACATCTTCAGTCAATTCTCAAACTTAAAAACAGCACTGGAACTCAGCAAAGTTTGACGCAAAGTGTTTATTGGAATTCAGAGTGACAGAGATTCCAACAAACGTGAGAAAGATCCCGGGGATCAGACTGAAGTTTTCTCCGGACAATTGAACTTATATAGTCTTCTCCCCCTTGTATGTTAATATGATACGATATTTGTTGATTACGTAGACATTCGGTAATTTTACCAAGTGTCCCTTTATCTCAGGGGATTCAAGTTTCTGGTACACATCTCCCAATTTAGGCTCTTTCTGACCTTGAACAGCCAGCTGCATTAGGCTTCTGGGCGTAAGGCTACAAATGTCTCATAAATTATAGCTATGCATCCTGGTTCTTTATGATAGCATACACCTGCTCCTCTCCCCCACTCATCCTGTAATTATTTACACCTTATATTTTGGGCTTCATGTCTCCTACCATTGTTTAGGGATAACAATAATCAGCCAACAGCTTTGCATCTAGTTTTCAATAATATAGCATGTACTGCAAAAGTGATTACAAGTTTCATTCAATCCATAATCATTACCCATCTTCATAATTACAACAGTATGATGTTTTTTCCACAACAAAATGTGTTGACCTGATGGAGACCCATGCAAAGTCACTCAAAACACAGGTTCGATTCCACGCTCTGGCAAGAGTATTTAGCTCTAAACTGGTCAATATACACATCTGACCAATGACCAGGGGGGTGTTCCATCAACGTCGCTAACGCAAGTCGCGCTAACACGAATAAGTCTCACTTGGGTAAACGTCAACTTAGACTTAAGCCTCAAGCCGTTCCACTAACGTTCCGTTCCACTAACAGGCAACGCTAATTAAAGCTAGACCTCAATAAGCTTAGACTGTGCAGCCCAGATCAGGCGATCGTCGAAAAGAGGAGTTATGTCGCAAAAAGTATAGCGTAAAGCAGCAGAGGGGTGTTTTTTCAGCAGCGTAAATTGATTTTTTTGGGAGTTGTCCCCAAAAAGGGCAATGTTGCCGCAATTAACATGCCAAGGGAGACAACTTGTCAAAACATTACGACCGTTAAAATGCGTAAATTGTAGACCTACCAAATCTACTTAACATATATATATATGCATTTAGGCCTACTGATAATTAGCGTAATTTGATGAGCTGTCTGAAAGCGTTCTGACAGTAGGCTAGCCTATGGCCGATATTCTCAACAGGAGATTGAGAATAATAGCCCAAAAAAGAACGTGGCAGCAATTGAAAATTGTAGGATAAAATTCAAAACACTGAAGAAGGCCATGGTTAATTGCACTTGATGTGGGCTAATAATGTTTTTGTCTTCACATCTTGAACACAATCAAAAATTACTTCAAAATAACTTTGCCACACACATTTATTAACTGATAGGCTAAATGCTGAGCTTTAAGATAAAAGGGAAAGATAACCATGACTTAAATGGGGATTCACTAAAATGACTAGTATTGCATAGATCCAGCACTGACTTTTTAGATCAGAAGGTGACCCAAACTGCACACTTTGTTTGGCAGAACAGTCATTTAAAATTGCTCAGCATGATCATTATCATATTACGAGTATTTCCAATTAACATAGTCTGCCTCCACAGATCCAGAGGGGGCTTGGACAGTGACAGACTGTGGCTGTGCCAAGTGTTGTCACAGCCTCACTTTGGGAAAGCATGCCCTACTGGGAACATTAGGGGAGACTGTTGGGCACAGAATCTAATTGATTGGAAAGGGCAACATTTGGGACACTGTCATGTAGGGGCAGCATAAAGGGCACTTCATAACAGCACATTTTTCCATTGGAAGTAAGGGAATGGGAACAGTCCAATTTAGGCCATTGTAAGGGCACCTTATAGGGTACTGCATCACATTTTCTATACTATAAAGGAACTCATAAAGACATGTTTTTACATTTATAGAGGGCACACTGTCATTTATTGCATGGGGCATCCTGTGCACTCAAGCATATTTCACAATGTGAATGGCAGACAGTAGGGCACTTGGTCTAATTTTTGCCACTCTAGAGGGCATTTTAGAAACACTTTCAACCATGGGGGCACCAGGCTGTCACCCCCTGAGTCTTCCAATGGGCCTGGATACATCCATGGGGACAGTATATTGCACCTATAATATTGGGGAAGCCAGAGGAGAGGTAATATAGAGGCTTGTCAACATATAGGCTACTTTAAACAATGGCCTACCTACATAGACTGCAGTCTACTACCCTCCTTTCTACTATTATAGTCTACTCTCCTTTATATTACTTTCTACAAAAGATGGTAGGCTGCTCTTATGTGTTCATTGCCATCCTCAAGAGTTGCTAAAGTGTTATTTCATATATATATATTTATGTTTTGTTTTTTTAAGAATGACAATTACATTTATCTATATAAACTATGCTGGGCCTGCTGAACCTATACTTCTGCTGAACCTATACTTCCCTGACCAGATACTGGTCAGGGAAGCATTACTTCTGTCTCTGAAGACCCTTAGGGCTGGTGGGATAAACGCTCTTTGTATAATCTGAGCAAATTCATCCACCACAGGGTTGTCAAAGAACGGATACGCCATAATTGATTGTAACTTGTCTAGACGCTCTGCTTAGTTTCTAAGTCCTTATTTTATGTCAATTAACCAATGGCTTTTGAAAACAGTTAAAGTGACATTATTTCTTAACTTGTTTATTTAAATTAATATATTTTTTGGAGATGAAGTAAACATGTAGCTAAATCATTAATGTCTGCACTTCAAAAAGTCTGAATTTACGTTTCCGAACACGGACTAAAGTGGTTTGCGCGCAGGAATTTACTCGACGGAACTGTCTTTTGAGATTCTGTTTCCGCCTGTTTTAAATTATTTGCAACACATTTTAGTTTAGCTTGACTTTTAGCCTGACACGGATCAGGCCGAAGTATAAGTTACCTTGGTTACGAACTCTCGCTAAAGTAAGTGAGACTTGGCGAAATAAGTCTCGCTTTTCCTTAATCGACGTTGATGGAACACCCCCCAGCTCGACCTTTGCCTGTAAACAGTGATTCTGACTGTCAGAGACCTTTAAATAGCCTGACTTACTGAAATTGGCAAAACTAGCCTGGCTAACGTGGGTCGCTTTCTCAGGGCATATGACGAATGAAACAGGCTCGCCTTGAAAAATCAGATATACTGGCTATCTTTAGCAGGGCCTTGTCTACAAAAAGCAGTCCTCCCTGACGTTTTTGGAGTAGAATTGAGTGAAATACAAAATTGTTTACACACTGCAAGTGGGCGAGCCGAGTCTGACTCTGAGGCTAACGTCAAAACAATGTACCCCCGGGACGCAGTATCACTCCAATTGCACCAAGTCCACAAATCACAAAAATATTCGGAGCATCTGGCTAAAAGCACAATTCCCACATCTCCTAAAGGCTGCCCTCCTCGACCTTTTTCGTGTAGACCTAACTGTAAAATGGTGAACTTAAGAACATGACGCAACCAAAACATGCCTGCTGCCTAAGCCTATGCAGCCTCCCTGGCGCATAGGCTTATTACAAAGACTTTCACGCCCCAAATCAAAATTCTGAGCCGACAGGTCTGTCGGGAATTGCTTTTTGTCCTAAAGGCTGCCCTCCTCGACCTTTTTGATGAACAATTCGCCGAGATGCAAAATGATTCACTGATTAAAAACACAGAGGAAAAAAGCTAGAGCTACAGTAGCTACTTTTCGAGTCCGGTATTCCGTCACTTCAGACTCACGATCTAAAGGTCTAAAAGTGCTAAAACCTTCACCATAATTCAAGAGTGGTGTACTTTCACGAACCAAATAATTGATTCTAGCTTAAAATGTGTAAAAATAGGACTTACCGAACATGGCTGCCTCCAACACGGCTATCAAGCGATTCCAGTTGAAAACAACAATGGCCGCCGAAAAATAATTTATATTCGTAACGGCGAGCTGCGATTGGAAGCGAAATGAAACAGGGGCTAAAAACCGAGGGTGGGGGCTTGGTCAGCACATAATTTCCAGAAAGTATGTGTGCGTCTCGCCAAACTCGCTCGTGTGTCAAGGGGCAGGATGAGTGTGCGCGCACTGTGGAGCCATTCAATTGAATTAAATCATATATTCACATATCAAGGTGAAATTGCGTATGGTACTTCAGAATTATGTCAACTTGAAGGCAGTAACGTTTGAAAAACCATCAGTCAAAATTATATTTGATTTATTAACAAAAAGATATTGTGGCAATGTGGACATTTACATAAATACACGTCTTTCAGCCATTTTGTATTGCATTCCTTATTCAATATCACCCTATAGAAAGACATATATTCTACAAATCTGTAACATCTTCCTCCTTACGGAGGAATCCTAATAATAAGAATACGTAGAAACCCTTAAGGTGGCTTCGCCGCTTCGCGGCTTGGCCACCAATAATAAGAAAAGGTAGAAACACTTAAGTGGCTTCGCCGCTTCGCGGCTTGGCCACCAATAATAATAATAAGAAAAGGTAGAAACACTTAAGTGGCTTCGCCGCGTCGCGGCTTGGCCACCAATAATAAGAAAAGGTAGAAACACTTAAGTGGCTTCGCCGCTTCGCGGCTTGGCCACCAATAATAAGAAAAGGTAGAAACACTTAAGTGGCTTCGCCGCTTCGCGGCTTGGCCACCAATAATAATAATAAGAAAAGGTAGAAACACTTAAGTGGCTTCGCCGCGTCGCGGCTTGGCCACCAATAATAAGAAAAGGTAGAAACACTTAAGTGGCTTCGCCGCTTCGCGGCTTGGCCACCAAATAAGTACACTGCTAGTATACTAGGGCTGTCCCCACTCAGGACTAGTCGATTTTCTGGTCGATATGCTCTTGGTCGACTAAGATTTTTTTAGTCGAGCTGCCGTATGGCAGTGTGAGATCCGATTCCCGCTTGTGTCACCATTGCTGAATTAAAGAAATGTTCTACAGAAATTTTAGATTATATTATTTAAGACAAATAAAGCAACTCTAAAAATGCGCTTTGTTTTGTTTTTTTGCACGAGCAAAATTGGCTGCCGAACTACAAACTCTGCCATAGCCTACTTTGTCGGTGTTATTTGGCAAAATGGCAAAGAAATCTGTGGTATGGCAGCATTTAATTAAAGTACATTTACAAAGTACCGGGTGACTCGAAAAACGCTGAATGCAAACTCTGCCAACAACGGTTTATTTTTCATAGTTCGACGTCGAATATGATGTAGCCTACCACCTGAAAACCGTAAATTGGCCGTAAATTTCGATTAGTCGATTTTCAGAAGTGTTTAGTTGAGTGTTGGTCGACCAAAGAAAATCTTGGTCGGGGACAGCCCTATAGTATACTTTAAGTACCATGATAATAGTATACTTTTTATACTTACAAATTAAACTTGAAGTATACTTCTTTTTCGTAAGGGAAAATTTATTCATATTCGTCTTTGCTCCAGAAGAACATGTCAACAATCTATAATGACACCTTAACATGCCACGATATCACTTATTATATTAGGCTATAATTACGTTTGTCATGCCATGAACATAATAACATTCATTACAAAGTTGTTAAATCTGCTTTAAAATAACGGAAATAAACTCTATAAACAACCGTCATGTATGTGTGCAACCATTTGTAAAACTGGCTACAGCAGGGCAGGCAACTGTAGATTATCAAGCCCTTTCTCCTTGTGCTCATTCAGCTCAGGTAAATCAGCGATCGGCTAATGTTCCCTTTTGTGCTTGTGCCCTATTCGTACCCAAGAACACAGTCCAGGCTACTTTTCTTGATGTAAGCAAATAAATGGGGTGCTAGTTTACCCATTTCGGAAAAATTATTCTATGAAAAAGCTAGTAGTATGAGCCAGGTTAGAGAATAGAACAACAATTATTGTTGTTCTATTATTGTCGTTTTGGATATGTTGACTGGAGTTAAAAGACCAATTATCACCCTACGCCACACGACTGTCAAGCCGGTTCAACTGCGCATGTCGGAGGCAAAATACGAACTTCTCCCGGCTATAATACACTTGGAGTGTCGATCAGGTCATCATATATCTCTGGCCACTGGATTGCAGGGCTTGACATATACTTTTTGAAGCACTTGTCCTTTGGACAAGTACATTTACGTTTCACTTGTCCATGCACAAAAGTCACTTGACCCCGATACCTTTAAATAGCCTGACCAAGTGATCGGGCAAAACTAGCCTGGCTAACGGAGGTCGCTTTCTCAGGCAAATGACGAATGAAACAGGCTCGGTTAAAGAAATCCGAGATGCTGGCTATTTTCAGCAGGCTCGTATCTACAAAAGGCAGTCCTCCCTGACGTTTTTGGTGTAGAATGGAGTGAACGGGCAAAACTAGGGTGGTTCGGGCAAAACTAGCCTGGCTAACGGAGGTTGCTTTCTCAGGCAAATGACGAATGAAACAGGCTCGGTTAAAGAAATCCGAGATGCTGGCTATCTTCAGCAGGCTCATATCTACAAAAGGCAGTCCTCCCTGACGTTTTTGGTGTAGAATGGAGTGAAATACAACATTGTGCCAGTGAGCGACCCGAGTCTGACTCTGAGGCTAACGTCGTGGGACGCAGTCTCACTCAGATTGCCAGTTTTACACAAATCACAAAAATAATCGGACCAGCTGACTAAAAGCAGAATTTTTAGATGTAGAATTGACTGTAAAACTGTAAAATTATGAACTTTGTGACATGACGTGAAGACATGGCTGCCGCCCGACTATGCGGTCTATCGGGCGACATTCTCACTCAAATTTCAAGACTTTCGTGATCCAAATCAAAATTCTGATGTGACAGATCAATGGGGAATCGGTTTCTCTCTTAAAGGCTGTCCTCCTCGACCTTTTTGGTCTTTTTAAATCGAACTATTTCTATAATCCGTGTAATTCTCTAGCCGTTATAAAGGCTATTGTAATGGGAGAATTCTAGTGGCACTGTAGATTTGAAGAGTCATGATGGCGGTTTCAATCAAATTTATTTAGTTTGTACAAATCAAGAATTAACAGAGTACTCTGGATCAGTCATTACGCACGGGGTGCTAGCCACAAGTCGTTCGTAAGAGTGATAAAGCCAAACCCTAAAACTCTGCCTTATATAAACTTAGAACAAATGGTTCTTCTGATAGTCAATCGATCAATGTAGCAAACTCTGTGATTGGTCAGCCCTGCTCAGTGACAGTTTGACTCCATACCAAGTGTCCCACAGTTCTTTGATGTCCCAGCTCCCTCTCTAGATGAGGATAATTAAAATACCCTTTTAATTATACACAAACAGGACACAGGACACAATCTCCTTTGGCCAAAAGGTCAGGGCTGCTACCTCCACTGTTCTATCTTATCTCAATAACAATACAGTTGAATTTACATTATCTTCAGAACAACTGTCTCTCTCCCCAGGTGACAAGACCTCTCCCAGTTCTCTAGAGTTCCTGTCTCCTAGTTAGGTGTTGTAAACTGCAGATGGCCTCTCTGTCAAATGAGCTGAATCAACCTTTACTGTATTAAGCTTCTTTAAAACACATTCCTTATATATAAAACACATAACCAAGTATGGTATTCTAAATTTCCACCACAATTCCACTATTTTTTTGTTTTAGAATACCATAAACCCAAACAGTTAATTAAGAAAAAATAAAATTCAAACATTAACTTAAGCAAGCATTCCCTCAATAAAAAAAACATCCACACTGAACATGTGCAGATTAGAAAATAACCGTAACCCCTTTAATCAAAATATCCCTCAAAAGAACATCAGAAATCACATATCACTCATATTAGCTTCTTCATCCTCAAATGGTGGAACCCAGTCAGAATCCTCTGAGGGACAATAGTTCATCATTTGAACTTCTAATTATTTAGCCATTGTCCTTTCAACCAATCTTTTTCAAACCAACGTCCAGGTTGTCTGAACGGATGCCATGGTCGTGCATCCGTAGTTGCCATCTTCAGTTGGCAGTAGGCAAACTTCTTTCAGGCAGTGTAGTCTAGTCGAATCTATTGCAAACAACGATCAAATTGCTCAGGGCAACTTTCAACGACACTGCACTTTGCGCACAGCTCGGAAATTTCCTTGGTCCCACGCCGAACGCGTATCCTCTGCTTCCATCTCCAGACAAGGTGCACGCTTACAATGGTTAGCGCGTCTCCACGTTGCTCTCCCCTCGATCTTAACCGCTGAATTAGTCGTCAGGAGAATCCGGTATGGCCCCGTCCACCTTGGGTTTTACCAGGCGTATCAGGTAAGTCACATCCAGTCCCCTGGTATCAAATCCTGCAGCGGTCCAGTCATCGAATCAGGAATAGCCTCCTTCACCTGCCTGTGAATCTCACACAAAGTAAACTCCAAAAGGTTGCACATTCTCACAGAGGTCAGTTAAAGGTAACTGACTTCTTGTCATCTAACTTAGTCTCCAAGGTTCTGTTCTCTCATTCAACTGAAGAATCCCGTCAAAGAATAATCTAAATTAACAAAACTTTACCACTGAGCCCAAATCTGCCTGAGAAGTCTAAAACTTCTTCCCATCCAACAACCATCAATAATCATTAAACAGTATCACTTCTCCAAAAATGTAACTCTACAAAATCCATCTATCAATACTCAAATGGTTTCTCTAACCTTAACTGTGAAACTTATCATGTTTAAATTCATTTTCTCATATTACTTGTCCCACATATGAAGCACCAATAACATGACCATGCATCCATTATAAATCCTCTTGTATGCTAAAATAATGGAAACATGATGCATACATGCTATCATACAAACTTTAGAGGCATGATCTTTCCATGTGTTAACTGAGAAAAATCTCAGATAAATGTTTTATGCAGACCATACAACCTCCATTTTTATTCTCATATCCTTCCTTTTTCCAAAACGCATTTTCTTGTGGATTAGTCCAAGTTCGAATCTCCATTCCACCATTCCTTTCTCCATCTGTCCACTGTATTCTGTAATTCTTGTAAAATATACTCAAACAAAAACAAAATTCTCACTCTGTGTTAAATACAGTCCAATATTTTCAACTCAGCAGTATTATATCAAATCCTCACAGTCCTACCACAAAACCAAACTCCTGAAGCTAAATAAAACCATAAAACCCCCATAGTCACTTTCTGTCAGTCATCAGTCAGTCATAAATTCCTAAACGTCATCTCTTCCTCTCTAAGAAGCCTACGCTTCCCTTAAAGAATCTGTAACAAATGTTGTATCAAAGTCACAACAATTTTCCTCAAAAGAGTCCTGTAAGCCCAAATTTATCAAGTTAGGCTTATCCGGACATGGCAACACCATCTCATCACTTCCTGAAAACATATTTCAACATCAAAATGTATTCTAGTTAGTTCATCAATACATACAGGCAATCTAGAAACTGCTCCAGCTAGTGTCAACACTAGCATTTTCCCTGTGGAATAATCATCATTGTTAGAGTGAGCCCCATATTTGCATAGAGCAACTTGTATCCCAAATTAAACTAAGAAACTTCCCATGTTTCCATCTTTCCCAAAACCATATATAACACCAATGATATATTTAACTATCAGTAAATATTTTAACTATTTTCCCCTTTTATGAATTAACAAGCTTACACTGAAGCAACCAACTTTTGAACCAATTTGTATAGAATAAAACTATTTCAGAAAACAACCAAATTACGTATAACCTCAACTTTTAGTCTCTTATTATCTTTTCTTCAAAAAACCTTTAGGAACAGTTGAAATGAATACCTTTATATTTCAGATTCCCTTTTTATTTTTGTCTGTATTTAAATTCTCCAAATCAAATCTCTCTTTTTCCAAGACATGAGGAAAACTAGCATCACTACCCCAAACCAGAATTTAATCTGTATGATTCCAAAATGAAACATAGACCATATAATTTTCTTAACATAGCCATTAGCCAAATTTATACCCCATCTATATTTCTATATAGGTTAGATAGGTAGAACTTCATAACTTGCTTTGGCTGCAGTCCAGAACAAGCTACTTAGCACAAACCATCATAACCACAATTTCAGACTTAATGAGTCTTCCCAAATCATTTCAAAACCTAAAGTTATAATAACCCTCTTTATGAACCAATACCATTATAAAAACAACCTCATCACAGCCTAACTGTTTATCCCAAAACATTGTACCAGGCCCTGATAAAACTCTCAAAGAAAACCCAAAATCAAATCACAGTCAAACTTCAAACAAGAGTATACTGTAATTATTTTCTCTTTCTTATTTCAAAACCACATTGCATCTAATACCTTTATCAAAACTCCTAAAAACTTCTAAATTTTACTATTTCGATAATCATCTCTTCACATCCACAAAACGTTCTCTTTTCATTAAATCCATGTTCGCACAGTCAAAACTGCTCTTAGAATAAGTAATTCATGCTAGAATTACGCTACGACTCGCAATCACGTCAAACAATGCCCTTAAGACAAAAAGAACATATAAATTCTCTCTCTCTTTTTTTTTCAACCTTTCCAATTCACAATTTAACATAAGCCCGTAAACAAAACCTTCTTTAACTCCCCAAAAGTCTTAACAAAGCATGTAATGTATACAGAATACTCCTTTGAATATTCCTATATTATTTGTCAGCCAGATCAGCATGCATAATGCATGGTCAATTCTTCAAATCTCAAATTTGCGGACCAAAAACCCAAAATGAAAATATTTAATTTGAATATTTAGTAGTTTCTATATGATTTAATGTAACACTTCTCATTTCTCAATTACTCTTAGTTTTTACTCAATGAATCAACTCAATTAAACAATATCTTATCAGCGCGCATTTTTCAAACTCGATTCAAACACACAGCCTCTCAGCGCGTGTTGGAACTCAAAACAAACAACAAAGCGCTCTGGGAAAAACCTTTTTTTCTCTTTTTCCTTTGACCAACACAGCTGGTTGGCGTTTACCTCCTATTCACTTAATTTCGCTAAAGTATAACTTTTCCAATCCAATTAGAACCAATTTATGAACCAGGGGTTTAATTTCTGCATTCTTATGGAATAACATCACACATTACAGATTCTCCGCTCATAAATACAAGTTCTGGTCTGAAAGGCTTTAAAACCTTCCTGTTTGGCTAGGAATTAGAACAAATGTTGATCATGCATTTGTAAACCACCAAACTTCGAATTATCTAAACGGACTCATCTTTCAGCAATGATACTCACATAATTATGCAGAACTACACCCCTCTAGGACCTTTGTAAGATCTCGACGTAATGGGACTCCTTTTTTAGCCCCCACCTTTCCTCGGAATTTCTGAAACTCATGTAAAATGTCCTTAAAACAACCAAAACCTTGTTAGCAAATATATCAAAATGCTCATCACGTAACATATTTCAAAAGTAACCAAATTAATATGTAAAATTCGCTCCAAATTCATCTATTTCTCTAAATTTGCGTCTTAGTCAATTTCTCAATTTCCGTCTGCGCATGCTTCATGCGGTTACTCATCCTGGATCTCAAAATCACAGCCTGGATCTTTTCCTCTGAGATCCCAACGCTATACTAACAGACCTTGCTCAACATGCTGGCCTAAAACGGAACTAAAATCATGTTAACCTTTCTAATCACTTCTTCATAAACCTCCACATATTTCTTTAAACAACAGTAACATCTGTGAACTCCCACAAAATGAAAATAAAACCCAACGATTGCTTCCATGTCAATCGATATCACTACGCACATGTGTTGAAATCAAATGTAAATATTGTAACCCCGTTCTCATAACACAAAACCAAAACAATTCCAGATAAATTCAATACGTAAACAGAAAATTCCTTAAACAACATATTCCTTAAACATCATATAATTTCCGTTTGAACACATAACTTTCTATAAAAGTTTAAATAACCCCGGGATTGTAATTCTTCAAATGAATATCGCTTATGTTGCCAAAACTGGCTTTTACCAATTATCTGACCCAAGAAACGAAATTTAACAGCGCATTATTCAATATCGAATCAAGCTCATAATATAGGAAATCGGTCTGCACATAATTTCCAAATCAAGAGTATGGCAACTCACAATATTTTCTTAAGTTTGACAAAGAAACAGAAACACATATCTGTTTTTTTTTCTTTTTCCCAACGTCAAATTCAAACCAATTTTTAAACCAATACATTTCTCGTTTCAAATTCAAATTCTCTTTAACAAAATGAGTTTTTTTTTTTTTTTTTTTTTTTGCACTCATGTGGTGTGGGCCCCTGCACGCAGAATGAGCTTCAACTTTCGCTAGGCTCAAGCGCATGCGCCTCTTTTCAAGTCGAGAATTTAGTCAAAGACTTAACTAACATCAAATGTATAAGGGTCAAGACAAAGTTGTAAAACAATATAACAAGTCAATCGTCTCTCCTCTACCAACAGTGTCACAACCGATAAACATAAGTTCTCTCCAAGTATTTCATCTGTGTGTAAACATTGTACGTCACCAGTTCGGAACTCAACTTCCGGTCACGAACCACTCTAGTTTGCTAAGGCTTGCCCCAAAACTTTCAACAGTGCTGACACATCTCCGGACATTTACGTACATTCTGCCCAAATTCCCACAGTTAAAGCACGCATTTTGGATCGACCATTCCTAGCAATCCGTGCTGGCCTACATGTTTTCCAACAGCATGTCAACACGCTCTGCATTATTCCAAACACAACAGGGACTAAACCCTTTGTACCGGAGAGGACTTTAACCTCTCCCCTTTAGAAAAGCAAAAATATAGGCAATTTCAAGTCAAAACACAAGCCACAATCCTTGTGGGAATCCAAAGCAAATCTTGTAAACAAATTCCAGGACCTGAGTCGTATAGGAATGGCAAATCTCTGACCTTAGTATTTGTTCTCGCATTCCCGCAAAACCTCATGCGCCCGCGCGTCCTGCCGCAAAATCCCTCTGGCTGCGGACCACGGCGTTTGCGGAACAGCAAAATTTCAATCGTGAATCTGTGAGGAAATAGATGAAAATTCCCCACACTATTCTATCCTAATATTTTTTATCTCTACCTGTGCTCTATACACAAGCTTATTCGCAATTCAATAAGGTCCTTAAAACAACGACCCCACACTCGAAAATCCACATTTATCAATCCATATTTTGCATTAAACTATCGTTACCATACTTTTGTTTCAATCGATGTTTGGACAGGTCAATTCTGCCTCCAGACCACAGCCCTATTCATTTCAGAATTACAATCCATTTAACCATATTAAACCAACAATAAACAACAAAGGAAAATAAAGACACAATTACCCCTTTTCATTTCTAAAACCCTTAAATTCCGACTTCACAACTTTCAATGAAAATATACCCCAACTGCACAATCATAATTTACAAATATTCAAACCGAAAAATAATTACAATTTTTGATTTTTGTAATTTGTATATAGTTTGAATAGTAGACACCTTTAGTTACTCATACTTCTTTTAACCTCAAAAAACATATAAGACAACAAATAAACACGCGCGATTTCTAATTCTGAAATTTCATAGATCGAGCTCCTTTCCTTTCCTTTTTTTTTTTTTTTTAACTCTTACCAATTCAATTTTTACCAATTTACTCTTTACCAATTCTTAAGTATACTTTTCCTTTTTACTCTTGGGACTCAGAAATCAATACATTTCGTTACCCTTAGGGACTTTGACATCACACAACTCGGTTATCACGCGCGACTCATTACCCTTTATGCGCTCGTCAGCGCATTTACCTGCATGCTGTTCGTACGTCTTCCGCGTACGGGACTAAACGCTCCAACGTTTTCCCAATTTTGTACGATCTCCACGCACGGGACATAGCTCGTCGCTTGTCTATGCCCTAGTTTTGTACGACTTTACGCACGGGATGAGTTTTCCTCCGGCCTCACCCTATTCCTAACTTTTACCGAATTATTGACAATAGTCTAAACAACACACATTTAGACAACTCAAATCACACAGTGGCCAAAAAGAATATCTCACCTGTTCTTTCAGCATCCCGCGTCAGCCACAAAACGTCCAACGGGCGCCCCCCTGGCCCTGCCGGAGACCCCTGGTCTCACGCATGGAGAATTCGCCGAGGGGAGCCGCCTGCCGAACGCCATAGACCAATCGAGGATGCCCGTACTGGCCACCAAGTGTAATGGGAGAATTCTAGTGGCACTGTAGATTTGAAGAGTCATGATGGCGGTTTCAATCAAATGTATTTAGTTTGTACAAATCAAGAATTAACAGAGTACTCTGGATCAGTCATTACGCACGGGGTGCTAGCCACAAGTCGTTCGTAAGAGTGATAAAGCCAAACCCTAAAACTCTGCCTTATATAAACTTAGAACAAATGGTTCTTCTGATAGTCAATCGATCAATGTAGCAAACTCTGTGATTGGTCAGCCCTGCTCAGTGACAGTTTGACTCCATACCAAGTGTCCCACAGTTCTTTGATGTCCCAGCTCCCTCTCTAGATGAGGATAATTAAAATACCCTTTTAATTATACACAAACAGGACACAGGACACAATCTCCTTTGGCCAAAAGGTCAGGGCTGCTACCTCCACTGTTCTATCTTATCTCAATAACAATACAGTTGAATTTACATTATCTTCAGAACAACTGTCTCTCTCCCCAGGTGACAAGATCTCTCCCAGTTTTTCACTCGGTCTCTTCAAGATGTCCCGAAGATTACGGTCAACGACTTGAGTTGAATTATCCAAACACTATGTCACACATCGACAACCAAGAAGGAGAAGGGATTCAAGATATACATTTCAAGCTACATCCACAATTATGAAGGTAAGATCTGGACGTGTAGTGTGTTTACATGCCCTTATGCTGTCTTTTAAATGCTGTAGGACATAACTAGCCTGGTCCTAACCAGACCCTCGTACATTTCATTTGTACAGAGGGTCTGGGATCGCTCCATTGACAAGCGTTAACTTCCTTGAAGGCGGGTACTCGTTTAAAACTATTGGATCTGCCCAGAGCCACTCTGATCTGCCATAACCAATCTCTAGCGCTCGCCTTAAGGCCGAATTATACTACTCCGTTTTCAAGGACACGGACACAGGGAACGCACTCTCCGTGCCCCTCGGAGAGCTCTAAAGGCCGAATTATACTACACCTCCAGATTTTCCTGACTCTCCTTCTGTCCGTCTGTCATTTTACGGATACCCCTTGACTGTGATTGGTCCGTATTAAGAACCACTTGCGTCAGGGGCGGGGTTGCCATGACCAACAAGACGAACACAATCTTTTGACCGCCATGTAAGTTTTTACAATTCATATTTCAGCAAAACAGTACATGTAAATCAGCATTTGAATTCAAATATGACGAGAAATGGGCAGTGTAGTTGCTGAAAATGTGCGTATTTTATTGATGAAACGGCTAATTTGTAAATTTGCTCCGACTTCGATAACCTAGGTAAATAAACACTCGATGACGACTTACAAAAAAACGTTGCGCCACCTACTCTTCTGGCGGTGAATTGTTTTCAGCACCCACAGCCTACGGAGATACCATAAACGCCTTTATTTGTAAATTTGCTCAGAGTTTTGGATAACCTAGCTAGCATCGCAGTGCAGTGCCACCTACTCTTCTGGCGGTGAATTGTTTTCAGCACCCACAGCCTTCGGAGTACTATAAACTCAACAAATCCGTCTGTCTGTCAACGGAGTCAGAGTAGTATAAATTGGCCTTTAGCCAACGCCTTCACCACTACTGTAACGGAGCTAGCTGCCGTAGCTGGAAAATCAAATTGTTCCCGAACCCCGTGGGGAGGAGGGCCACAACATCATGGCCACCAACAAAACTCAGCAAGGATTGTTCTTGCTCCGGCTTTAACTTATGGATATTCGGCAGCGTTGCCACAACCGACTGAATAGCTTCGCTCGCATCTTTCTCCGCCGCCATTACTGAACTACAACTCAAACTATTGCACGACATCAACGTCATCATTCTCAGCCACTCCCTCTGTTTGCTGATTGGACCTACACATTTTTTTTCTTCTGAAAACCGACTAATACACTGAAATCCCAGACCTAGTACAGAAGCAAAATGAAAATTGAGCGGAAGTACGTAGGAGGGCAGAGCCAGGCTAGGACATAACAGGAGTTGAGAATAAATCCCAGATGGAGTGCACAAAATGTTCCACTGCAAATGTAGCCTACAAAAGGACACACCGTAAATACATTTTACAAGTGTCAATGCGGACCTTAAAAACAACTGGATGTAGTTTTTACTCTTTGTCTTCCAAATCTTTTTATTTATTTGATAACTTTTTTCCCGTTTGTGCTCCTTGAAAATGCCGATTTGTAAACCTGGACTGTCGAAGATTTTCGAAGGATTTCGTTTCCAAGCAACGTGTGTTGTCTGGGGGCGGCACCTGTCCACAATCTGCCGTTTAGCTGCTTCCTAGACTCTAGAGGATATCTGTTCGGCATAATGTCAAAAAACAAGTACAACAAAAACGTTAAGACGTTTCATGTGAGTAGGTCGTATTGTTTTAAAGTTTGTGAAATAGAAGCATGACTAGAGCTACAGTACTTGTAGCTAGTTTTAGAACTTTAGAGGATATACTGTAACGCAAATTGGAATCTAACTAGTTAGAGTTTCCCAGAGCTACCAAGGTAGCATAGCTGTATCCATAACATACAATTGGTATTTAATTTAGCTATCATTGTTGTATGCAAATAGTAACATGTTGGCAAATAGTGACGTCAAAGTGCATATGGACAAATGGGCAAGTCAGCTATGTGTCTGATTTCCCCTTCATTGTTTGTATTTTGCATTGATGATGGCAAATTGATGAATGGTGTAGGACAACCTTAACCTTCCCCTCAATGAAACCTCGTAACCAAAATTAACCACCCATCCACAAGTTGCAGTTGCGCAATTATAGTTCGCACATTGCAACTTATCGGGTGTTGCGTACTATTTCGTTAATTTTATATATATATTTGCATTGAATCATTTATTAAGGTAAAGTCTAGATTTCCATTTACAATGTGACGGGACCAGAGTGGCACGATGAGAGCGGTAGGCAGACTGTCACAATGCCAGGACCAGCCCCTTTCCATGAACCAGATGGTAGCGTGCAACCAGGAGGTCCATCAGAAGTACTGCAATATCCTGTGTCCACTGTCCCTTTTGTTTCATTCCAGCCTGGATGCAGAGGAGAATCCAGGTGTGTTTTACAGTACAGATTGTGATGGGGAGGGGTGTGTATATATGTGGGGGGTGGGGGTAGTGAAAAAACCCAGATGGACAATCACTGCCCCAGATGGCATTGAGATGACAGTAGCTTGGCAGCTACATTGCTACATTGGCAGCTATTCCCCGGTTGTTTAGGCCAGGCTACATTATTACTCAACCCAATGACTCACAATGAGCTGTCCCATCTCTGTCCCACAACTATGTTATACACACCACCAACAAAACTCAGTAGCAATGGTAATGGTTTGATGCGGGTTTACTATCTCAGACCCTGCATTACTTACTGTCATCTCTGTAGATATTCTCAAATTGATATTCTCAGTAGATTTAATTTCGTTTTAGAAAACTGTTTATGTCCCAGACATGTTTCAGGAAGAATGGTCTGAATCGTCCGTGTCCGAGGCCACCCCCACCTGCCTGGCAGACCTGTGTGAGCAGCTCCTGCACAGGATCAAGGAGCAGTCTGCACTCCTTTCAACCACTGTGGAGGACCAGCAAGCCCTGGTCAGTCAATACTTTAGAACACATACACATACAGTACACACACACACATCCACAAACACTCAAATTATTAAAATTATATTATCATTTGCAATGAGAAAAAAAAGTATTATATTCTAAACAAATGCAAAATCAGGTGTCAGGTGGCTGAGCGGTTAGGGAATCGGTCTAGTAATCGGAAGGTTGCCAGTTCGATTCCCGGCCGTGCAAAATGACGTTGTGTCCTTGGGC
This sequence comes from Thaleichthys pacificus, assembly GCA_023658055.1. Classification (NCBI taxonomy): domain Eukaryota; kingdom Metazoa; phylum Chordata; class Actinopteri; order Osmeriformes; family Osmeridae; genus Thaleichthys; species Thaleichthys pacificus. The sequence continues at coordinate 15,161,962 of CM042874.1, read as the reverse complement.
AAGGCACTTCACCCTACTTGCCTCGGGGGGGAATGTCCCTGTACTTACTGTAAGTCGCTCTGGATAAGAGCGTCTGCTAAATGACTACATGTAAATGCAAAATAGAAGTATCTGACTTATGATCTACATACACAAACACACACACACACTGTAAAACCTTTTCCCACAACTAAGGTGGTAGTGATGACCTCTGAGCTGGGTCGGATCTGGTGTGAGGTGAATGGGTTCATGACTGACCCCACGCTGACCCAGGAAGAGAACAAGCAGCTTTACAGCCAAACGATTGGAGAAGTACTGCGCATCTGTGAGCAACTCTACCTCAACTATCTCCACCTGCTGCACACGCTCAGGAAGCGAGCTGTCTTCACCGACCAGGCTAATCGCAGTCGCCTGGGGGCCCAAATGGCCATGGACTGTACCAACATGTGAGTATATAAGGAGGGTGGCTGTGGGGTTTGCAGAAAGAATGAGAGAGATACTGTCCAGGTCTGGGCCCAAATGTGTCTATGAACATCAAATAAAGATCAAGTCTTACTGGCTTGAAGGGAAGTTGAGGTTACAGACGAGAGGTCTCACTCGAGCACTTAGGAGCCATATTCTCCTCAAGAGGTCAGAGGTGACCACTGGTCATGGGTCCAGTTACTGTACCATGAGCAGAGTAGACCGGCATGCAGGTCAGAATGCAGGTCGGCATGCAGGTCAGAATGTCCGTAAATCTAACTACAAGCATCAGTTCCAAAAAGGTTGCCTGTCCCTGGTGAAGGCCAGATGGGGCAACAACAGGGGCAGGATCAGAACCCAGCTAGGCTCATGGAAGAGCAGGCCCATGCCATGGCGATATATTAACCTTCCCCGATGGAAATCACAGACAGCAATGGTCACAGCCTAAAGATAAATGCTTACAGTTTTTTTCAATCGCTAACAAGCGCTTACCCATACTTCGGATACTTTTTCTAAACTCTGAACACAGACTGACACCTACAAAACACAATTGGCCAAATGGATAATTTTCTTCTCAAAAACACATTTTGTTAAATATATACTAACTCTCCATTTCACGACAGAACACATGTTTCTCTGCACACACTGACTTTACCAAAACACTGGAAATCTGACTCAAAATGAAATTATTCTGTCAAAGAATAACACTTGTTTTCACTTCACAAGGTACATGCAGTCAATCAAAGTACACCAGGTTTCAAAATACTGGCTATTGTTGACATTATAAAAACTGCATAGACTTATGTTTCAGGTATTTGCATGCAAAACATGCAATCCACCTTTTACACGAAATTTCTTGGTTGGGAACTGTATGTCCACATGTACAATAATGTTCACATTCAAACACATTTCAGTAAAAAGCAAATCAGTTTTTTTTCTCCTTACTGTTTACTAAAGGAAACAGTAGAAACACAGTATACAGTAATAGAACAGAAAAAGTTTTACAGTAATGCTTACAGGGAACAAAATATCTATGAAACACGAGCATTCCGTAAAAAAAAAAAAGGGGGAACAAAAAAGCACAAAATTACTGTATCTAATCCCTGCGATCTTCAGTGTTAGGCCACATGTTTTCATCAACATGGTCAATGATAGTGGCACGAATTTCATCACTGACTACTGTTCTTGCAGCCCTTGGAATGCCACCACCACGCATTCTTACACCTCTACCTTGCCCTCTCCTTGGGCCTGCTCTTCTCCCCAGCCCTGCTCCTCTCACTGCTCCTCTCACTGCACCTGCACCTCCTTCTGCATCTCTCACTGCTTCTGCACCTCTCCCTCCATCTCTCACTGGGCCTGCTCTTCTCCACAGCCCTGCTCCTCTCACTGCTCCTCTCACTGCACCTGCACCTCCTTCTGCATCTCTCACTGCTTCTGCACCTCTCCCTCCATCTCTCACTGGGCCTGCTCTTCTCCCTGGGCCCCTTGCTCTTCCTCTTCCTTGTCCAGACATTACAGTGTTTGTATTTTTCTATTTCCAAAAACATCACTCCTCAAAGTCCTTCTTTTATAGTAATTGAAGGAAATAACCCCTGCCACTGAGTCTAAGCCAGACTGGAATCAGCTGTGGTTGGCCCACTTTACCCAACATAAATCAGCTGTGTGTCAATTTTTTTATTGTCTTTTTTTTTTTTTTCTGAGATATGTTGTTTTTGAACTAATATCATTGCAGAAGCAGATGTTTTTATACTGTATCTAAGGTTTGTATAATTGTTTTTGCTATTGTGGGATGTTGTGTGTTAACATTCGTAAATACTACACAAACAATCCATCATTTTGTTGGGAGGTATAGCTTGTCTGTTAAGGAAATGTAAGCGTTGTGGAAATGTGTTCACTGACTGCATATTGTGTGAAAAAGACATGAAATATGTGAATTGTATGGCCAAAAAAGACTGATGCTGTGCTAATTGTGTTTAGAGTTTTGAAAATGTGACAACTGTTAGGACAAATGCTTGTTAGCGACTGAAAAAAACTGTACATAGTCATTCAGGATACCAAAGTAATACAAATACAGACATTATTTTGTCTAGTCTGCATAATGCATAATGTAAATGTCTAGTCAGTTTATCATAATTTGTAAGAGCACCACCCCAATTCTTGTCTAAACTTCTGTGTTTTCCTCCAGTTAAGAGTTTTATTGACACAAAATAAACCAAGGAGGAAGGCACGTCCTGCTGAAAGCGACTGGCTGGAACAATTGGTTGGAAACTAGCAGGCCCATCCCAAATTTATACAAT
>CM042874.1:15143279-15159124 GCA_023658055.1 Thaleichthys pacificus | reverse complement strand
ATAATAGCTTCTTCATTCTCAAATGATTGAACCCAGTCAGAATCCTCTGAGGGACAATAGTTCATCATTTGAACTTCAAATGATTTAGCCATTGTCCTTTCAACCAATTTTTTCAAACCACAAAGTCCAGGTTGTCTGAAGGGATGCCATGGTCGTGCATCCGTAATGACCATCTTCAGTTGGCAGTAGGCAAACTTCTTTCAGGCAGTGTAGTCTAGTCGAATCTATTGCAAACGACGATCAAATTGCTCAGGGCAACTTTCAACGACACTGCACTTTGCGTACAGCTCGGAAATTTCCTTGGTCCCACGCCGAACGCGTATCCTCTGCTTCCATCTCCAGACAAGGTGCACGCTTACAATGGTTAGCTCCACGTTGCTCTCCCCTCGATCTTAACCGCTGAATTAGACGTCAGGAGAATCTGGTATGGCCCCGTCCACCTTGGGTTGTACCAGGCGTATCAGGTCCTTCACATCCAGTCCCCTGGTATCAAATCATGCAGCGGTCCAGTCATCGGATCCTTCACCTGCCTGTGAATCTCACACAAAATAGACTCCAAAAGGTTGCACATTCTCACAGAGGTCAGTTAAAGGTAACTGACTTCTTGTCGTCTGACTTAGTCTTCAAGGTTCTGTTCTCTCATTCAACTGAAGAATCCCATCAAAGAATAATCTAAATTAACAAAACTTTACCACTGAGCCCAAATCTGCCTGAGAAGTCTAAAACTTCTTCCCATCCAACAACCATCAATAATCATTAAAAAGTATCACTTCTCCAAAAATGTAACTCTACAAAATCCATCTATCAATACTCAAATGGTTTCTCTAACCTTAACTGTGAAACTTATCCTGTTTAAATTCATTTTCTCATATTACTTGTTCCACATATGAAGCACTAATAACATGACCATGCATCCATTATAAATCCTCTTGTATGCTAAAATAATGGAAACATGATGCATACATGCTATCATACAAACTTTAGAGGCATGATCTTTCCATGTGTTAACTGAGAAAAATCTCAGATAAATGTTTTATGCAGACCATACAACCTCCATTTTTATTCTCATATCCTTCCTTTTTCCAAAACGCATTTTCTTGTGGATTAGTCCAAGTTCGAATCTCCATTCCACCATTCCTTTCTCCATCTGTCCACTGTATTCTGTAATTCTTGTCAAATATACTCAAACAAAAACAAAATTCTCACTCTGTGTTAAATACAGTCCAATATTTTCAACTCAGCAGTATTATATCAAATCCTCACAGTCCTACCACAAAACCAAACTTCTGAAGCTAAATAAAACCATAAAACCCCCATAGTCACTTTCTGTCAGTCATCAGTCAGTCATAAATTCCTAAACGTCATCTCTTCCTCTCCAAGAAGCCTACGCTTCCCTTAAAGAATCTGTAACAAATGTTGTATCAAAGTCACACAACAATTTTCCTCAAAAGAGTCCTGTAAGCCCAAATTTGTCAAGTTAGGCTTATCCGGACATGGCAACACCATCTCATCACTTCCTGAAAACATATTTCAACATCAAAACGTATTCTAGTTAGTTCATCAATACATACAGGCAATCTAGAAACTGCTCCAGCTAGTGTCAGCACTAGCATTTTCCCTGTGGAATAATCATCATTGTTAGAGTGAGCCCCATATTTGCATAGAGCAAGTTGTGTCCCAAATGAAACTAAGAAACTTCCCATGTTTCCATCTTTCCCAAAATCATATATAACACCAATGATATATTTAACTATCAGTAAATATTTTAACTCTTTTCCCTTTTATGAATTAACAAGCTTACACTGAAGCAACCAACTTTTGAACCGATTTGTATAGAATAAAACTATTTTAGAAAACAACCAAATTATGAATAACCTCAACTTTTAGTCTCTTATTATCTTTTCTTCAAAAAACCTTTAGGAACAGTTCAAATGAATACCTTTATATTTCAGATTCCCTTTTTATTTTTGTCTGTATTTAAATTCACCAAATCAAATCTCTCTTTTCCCAAGACATGAGGAAAACTAGCATCACTACCCCAAACCAGAATTTAATCTGTATGATTCCAAAATGAAACATAGACCATAAAATGTTCTTAACATAGCCATTAGCCAAATGTATACCCCATCTATATTTCTATATAGGTTAGATAGGTAGAACTTCATAACTTGCTTTGGCTGCAGTCCAGAACAAGCTACTTAGTTCCAACCATCACAACCACAATTTATCAGACTTAATGAGTCTTCCCAAATCATTTCAAAACCTAAAGTTATAATAACCCTCTTTATGAACCAATACCATAATAAAAACAACCTCATCACAGCCCAACTGTTTATCCCAAAACATTGTACCAGGCCCTGATAAAACTCTCAAAGAAAACCCAAAATCAAATCACAGTCAAACTTCAAACAAAAGTATACTGTAATTATTTTCTCTTTCTTATTTCAAAACCACATTGCATCTAATACCTTTATCAAAACAACTAAAAAAAACTCTAAATTGTACTATTTCGATAATCATCTCTTCACATCCACAAAACGTTCTCTTGTTTCATTAAATCCATGTTCGCACAGTCAAAACTGCTCTTAGAATAAGTAATTCATACTAGAATTACGCTACGACTCGCAATCACGTCAATCAAACAATGCCCTTAAGACAAAAGAAAATATAAATTCTCTTTTTTTTTTCAACCTTTTAAATTCACAAGCCCATAAACAAAACCTTCTTTAACTCCCCAAAAGTCTTAACAAAGCATGTAATGTATACAGAATACTCCTTTGAATATTCCTATATTATTCGTCAGCCAGATCAGCATGCGTAATGCACGGACAATTCTTCAAATCTCAAATTTGCGGACCAAAAACCCAAAATGAAAATATTTAATTTGAATATTTAGTAGTCCGTATATGATTTAATGTAACACTTCTCATTTCTCAATTACTCTTAGTTTTTACTCAATGAATCAACTCAATTAAACAATATCTATCAGCGCGCATTTTCAAACTCGATTCAAACACACAGCCTCTCAGCGCGTGTTGGAACTCAAAACAAACAGCAAAGCGCTCTGGGAAAAACCTTTTTTCTCTTTTTCCTTTGACCAACACAGCTGGTTGGCGTTTACCTCCTATTCACTTAATTTCGCTAAAGTATAACTTTTCCAATCCAATTAGAACCAATTTATGAACCAGGGGTTTAATTTCTGCATTCTTATGGAATAACATCACACATTACAGATTCTCCGCTCATAACTACAAGTTCTGGTCCGAAAGGCTTTAAAACCTTCCTGTTTGGATAGGAATTAGAACAAATGTTGATCATGCATTTTTAAACCACCAAACTTCGAATTATCTAAACTGACTCATCTTTCAGCAATAATACTCACATAATTATGCAGAACTACACCCCTCTGGGACTTTTGTAAGATCTCGACGTAACGGGACTCCTTTTTTCCTCTGAATTTCTGAAACTCATGTAAAATGTCCTACTCAAACAACCAAAACCTTGTTAGCAAATATATCAAAATGCTCATCAGTAACATATTTCAAAAGTAACCAAATTAATATGTAAAATTCGCTCCAAATTCATCAATTTCTCTAAATTTGCGTCTTTGTAAATTTCTCAATTTCCATCTGTGCATGCTTCATGCGGTTACTCATCCTGGATCTCAAATGTCCAGCTGCAATTCCTTTACTAGCCTTTTACCCGCCGCCATCGCTGTTGAGTCAGTCTGTTAGTTTGTTAGCCAATATCGTTGCCATAGTTGCAAATTCAACTTCCTGGACTCTCCTCGGTCTCAGGACAGAGCAAAATGCACTTCCTCCACGTTTTCACCATTAGCCATTAGCTATTAGCCAACAAAATCACAGCCTGGATCTTTTCCTCTGAGATCCCAAAGCTATCCTAACAGACTTTGCTCAACAGGCTGGCCTAAAACGAAACTTAAATCATGTCAACCTTTCTAATCACTTATAAACCTTCACATATTTCTTTAAACAACAGTAACATCTGTGAACTCCCACGAAATGAAAATAAAAATCCAACTGCACAATCATAATTCAGAAATATTCAAACCGAAAAATAATTAAAATTTTGATTTTTGTAATTTGTATATAGTTTGAATAGTAGACCCCTTTAGTTACTCATACTTCTTTTAACCTCAAAAAACATAACTTGCAATTAAAACAAAAAATGAACTCGCGCGTTTACAACTTTTGAAATTTCATAGATCAGGCCTATAATTCCTAACTTCTTTTTTTTTTTTTTTTAAACACTCAGCTGATAACCAATTTCTCTTTCTTTTTCCAAAACACATTTTCTTGTGGATTAGTCCAAGTTCGAATCTCCATTCCACCATTCCTTTCTCCATCTGTCCACTGTATTCTGTAATTCTTGTCAAATATACTCAAACAAAAACAAAATTCTCACTCTGTGTTAAATACAGTCCAATATTTTCAACTCAGCAGTATTATATCAAATCCTCACAGTCCTACCACAAAACCAAACTTCTGAAGCTAAATAAAACCATAAAACCCCCATAGTCACTTTCTGTCAGTCATCAGTCAGTCATAAATTCCTAAACGTCATCTCTTCCTCTCCAAGAAGCCTACGCTTCCCTTAAAGAATCTGTAACAAATGTTGTATCAAAGTCACACAACAATTTTCCTCAAAAGAGTCCTGTAAGCCCAAATTTGTCAAGTTAGGCTTATCCGGACATGGCAACACCATCTCATCACTTCCTGAAAACATATTTCAACATCAAAACGTATTCTAGTTAGTTCATCAATACATACCATCTCAAGTATACTTTTTCCAATACTCTCGGGACTAAGAATCATGTTAGGCCTCGTTAATAAATAAGAACTGGTATGACCACCAAGCCAATACCATCTCTCAAACTATCACGACCCCAACATATTTTAATCCTAGGGTCTCAACAGACACATATCTCCAATTTTACATGTGAATTATCACCCTTTGTGCGCTCGTCAGCACACTTCCCTGCATGCTATTTACGACTTCCACGTAAAGGATAAGTTTTCCTCCGGCCTTAACCTATTAATTGTGTACGACTTCCACATACAGGATGAGTTTTCCTCCGGCCTCACCCTATTACTAACTTAACCGAATTATTGACAATAGTCTAAACAACACACATTTAGACAACTCAAATCACACAGTGGCCAAAAAGAATATCTCACCTGTTCTTTCAGCATCCCGCGTCAGCCACAAAACGTCCAACGGGCGCCCCCCCTGGCCCTGCCGGAGACCCCTGGTCTCACGCATGGAGAATTCGCCGAGGGGAGCCGCCTGCCGAACGCCATAGACCAATCGAGGATACCCGTACTGGCCACCAAGTGTAATGGTAGAATTCTAGTGGCACTGTGTGGATCCGAACAGTCATGATGGCGGTTTCAATAAAATGTATTTAGTTTGTACAAATTAAGAATTAACAGAGTACTCTGGATCAGTCATTACGCACGGGGTGCTAGCCACAAGTCGTTCGTAAGAGTGATGAAGACCAACCCTAAAACTCTGCCTTATATAAACTTAGAACAAATGGTTCTTCTGATGGTCAATCGATCAATGTAGCAAACTCTGTGATTGGTCAGCCCTGCTCAGTGACAGTTTGACTCCATACCAAGTGTCCCACAGTTCTTTGATGTCCCAGCTCCCTCTCTAGATGAGGATAATAAAATACCCTTTTAATTATACACAAACAGGACACAATCTCCTTTGGCCAAAAGGTCAGAGCTGCTACATATCTATCTTATCTCAATAACAATACAGTTGAATCTACATTGTCTTTAGAACAACTGTCTCTTCCTCCCCAGGTGACAAGACCTCTCCCAGTTCTCTAGAGTTCCTGTCTCCTAGTTTAGGTGTTATAAACTGCAGATGGCCTCTCTGCCAAATGAGCTGAATCAACCTTTACTGTATTAAGCTTCTTTAAAACACATTCCTTATATATAAAACACATGACCAAGTATGGTATTCTAAATTTCCACTACACATTGTTAGGGTACTGATCGCAACAATCCAAAGCCAGATTTAGTTGGGACTCTCTGTGCAAACATTGCACCAAATACAGGTATATTTACTACAGGCAGTGTCAAATGCAAAGAAGATTGCTAACACTGGTCAAATATAGAGAAGGAACAGACAGATCACACTGCCTCAAAGACAAGCACTGAAGAACATTGAAATCAATCAAGGCTTCACTTTAAGGTAATGTAAGTGTGGGATTTAGGGGGCCATGACAAACACAATGTGTATGAATAACAGATGTAAAAGTCACAGAAGACTACCCCAACAAGTAGCACTTACTCTGTTATAAGGACAAGCCAATGCCATTGTTAGGGTACTGATCAAAACAATCCAAAGACAGATTTAGTTGGGACTCTGTGCAAACATTGCACCAAATACAGGTATATTTACTACAGGCAGTGTCAAATGCAAAGAAGATTGCTAACACTGGTCAAATATAGAGAAGGAACAGACAGATCACACTGCCTCAAAGACAAGCACTGAAGAACATTGAAATCAATCAAGGCTTCAATTTAAAGCAATGTAATAGTTGAATTTAGAAGCACATGACAAACACAATCTGTATGAATAACAGATGTAAAAGTCACAGAAGACTACCCCAACAAGTAGCACTTACTCTGTTATAAGGACAAGCCAATGCCATTGTTAGGGTACTGATCGCAACAATCCAAAGACAGATTTAGTTGGGACTCAGTGCAAACCAATGTTTATGAGAACTCAGATTTTACATATAAAGGAAATCTTTTGTCTGTCATAATGTCCACTCTGCATATGTAATGGTGATCATTTAATGAGAGTTGTATGTTTCGCAGGTTTATTTTGTCTGGAGAAACATGTAACACTGTGATTAAAAAACCTTATCCAACACCTCCTAACCTTATCCAAACCTTATACAACACCTCCTTATAATAATGAGATGTTCTTCAAAATAATAATATATCATTAGTTACTACACAAGCATTTCATGCAAATTAATAACACTCTTTGCATTTGTTAGATTTTGGATTGGAATTGCAACATTTTAAATAATCCAGTAATAATATTCTCTATTGCATGCGTCTAATTTTCTATTTAAAAACGTAGAATTACAACCTAGAAAATAATTTACTGAAGGTTTTTGTGCACTCAACTTATATTGACTCCACAGCAGGCGCTTTTCTTGTGTGTGTATCTAATATGGCAGCCAGCCATAGACAGTTGATTAAGGTGACATTTTGTATTCTTAGAGGAACTTGACTCAAATAGGAAAACTTTCATAGTTTCCACTTCTTTGTGAGTAATTTCTCTCCCGGATGCAAATTGAACATCTGAAGACGCTCGTTTAACCCAAACAAAGTGGAACTTTATCTAAGTTATATCATAGACACACAGCGGGTTATGCAATAGTCTAATGAGATCAAATCTAAAGTAACTTGGAGGGTAAAATACAGTTTGTATGAGAACATCCCAGTGAGGTAGGAGAGAAATGTGTAAACTGCCCTGTTATCAGGCTATCATCTGGTAAATAGGACAATTAAGGGGTTAATTGTCCTATTTACCAGATGATAGTTGTTTTACAACCATTCAGTCTCATGGCCCTTGACTTGCGAATGTAAATACAGAGAATGTGTGTCCATACTCTACAATGGATGAAGATCAGTGTGCATTGCACTGGTCATCAGCAACATTATTCAGGATGTTTGTTTAGGACAAGTAATTATTGAAATAGCTTCTGACTATTTTGGTATCCAATTGAGCACATCTTTTTCTATGATACTTGAAGTGTAAAGGCGAATTCCTTCACATCTTCAAGCCCATCTAAGTAAGTCTAAATGGTGTGTCATTTGGAATAAAAACAACTTGTTTTGGTCTTCCAATGTCAGGATCCTATCCACCATTGTAACGTAAACGTACAAAGCGATAAAGCACAGTATTAAACTTAAGAAACAAGTTTGTTGAGATAGGTTTTGAATTCATATTACAATCCTGAATATGACACATACTCATGAGCACAATGGACAATGCTGAGAATAACATACTTCTGTAAACATGTCAAAAATGCGGTGAAATACAGTTTGTCAGTAACGTCTGTCCTATGATCACAAGTAGTTTGGAAACATACTATTTAGGTGAACTGTCACAAAACAAATCAACCAAGACAGAGGAGGTATTTCAGACAACTTTATTTGTAAATCCCTTTTCAAATCAGTTTGACAAAAGGCTTTACACTTACCAACAAAGCTAACAGACTGAAACCAAGTGATAATGAAGTCCTCCTGTGTGGATCCTGCTGTGTTTCTTCAACCCACCTGAGGTAGGGAAAGCTTTATCACAGCATTCACAGATGTGGGGCTTTTCCCCAGTGTGGATCCTACAGTGAATGTTGAGAGTACCAGCCTGGTTGAAGGTTTTACCACAGAAGTTACAGCTGTAGGGCTTCTCTCCTGTGTGGATCCTGCTGTGTTTCCTCAAATCACTCTTGTTAGAGAAGGCTTTATCACAGCATTGACAGGTGTGAGGCTTTTCCCCAGTGTGGATCCTGCAGTGAATGTTGAGAGTTCCAGCACGGCTAAAGGTTTTACCACAGAAGTCACAGTTGTAGGGCCTCTCTCCAGTGTGGATCCTGCTGTGTTTCCTCAAATCACTCTTGTTAGAGAAGGCTTTATCACAGCATTCACAGGTGTGAGGCTTTTCCCCAGTGTGGATCCTGCAGTGAATGTTGAGAGTTCCAGCACGGCTAAAGGTTTTACCACAGAAGTCACAGTTGTAGGGCCTCTCTCCAGTGTGGATCCTGCTGTGAGCAGTGAAATGGCTAGCCTGGCTAAAGGTTTTACCACAGAGGTCACAGCTGTAGGGTTTCTCCTCAGTGTGGATCCTGCGGTGACCTCTTAAGTTGCCAGCCTGGCTAAAGGTTTTACCACAGAGGTCACAGCTGTAGGGCTTCTCTCCAGTGTGGATCATCATGTGGTTCTTGAGGGAATTGGATGAGGAAAGGCTCTTCCCACAAGTGTCACATTTATGTGTTTCCATAACTCTGGTCTCTCTTTGTTCTCTGTCTTGTCTCTCTGGATCCTGTCTTGGATCTAGTCTCTAGAAGCTTATTTCTGCTGTGGTTACTGCTCTTTCTGGTTGATCCTCTCTCTGGGAACTGCTGTCTCTGTTTGAGTCTCTCTCTGTAGTCTCTCTGGTTGAGTCTCTCTGGAGCTATAAGATGTCTTCTCTGTCTAGTCTCCGCCCACGATCAAGTTTGGTTGGCCAATGGGGGATCTGGAGGAAACAGCTCCATGTTAATGAGAACTCAGATTTTACATATAAAGGAAATCTTTTGTCTGTCATAATGTCCACTCTGCATATGTAATGGTGATCATTTCATGAGAGTTGTATGTTTCGCAGGTTTATTTTGTCTGGAGAAACATGTAACACTGTGATAAAAAACCTTATCTCTGGCATACAACACCTCCTTATAATAATTAGATTTTCTTCTAAATAATAATATATCATTAGTTACTACACAAGCATTTCATGCAAATTAATAACACTCTTTGCATTTGTTAGATTTTGGATTGGAATTGCAACATTTTAAATAATCCAGTAATAATATTCTCTATTGCATGCGTCTAATTTTCTATTTAAAAACGTAGAATTACAACCTAGAAAATAATTTACTGAAGGTTTTTGTGCACTCAACTTATATTGACTCCACAGCAGGCGCTTTTCTTGTGTGTGTATCTAATATGGCAGCCAGCCATAGACAGTTGATTAAGGTGACATTTTGTATTCTTAGAGGAACTTGACTCAAATAGGAAAACTTTCATAGTTTCCACTTCTTTGTGAGTAATTTCTCTCCCGGATGCAAATTGAACATCTGAAGACGCTCGTTTAACCCAAACAAAGTGGAACTTTATCTAAGTTATATCATAGACACACAGCGGGTTATGCAATAGTCTAATGAGATCAAATCTAAAGTAACTTGGAGGGTAAAATACAGTTTGTATGAGAACATCCCAGTGAGGTAGGAGAGAAATGTGTAAACTGCCCTGTTATCAGGCTATCATCTGGTAAATAGGACAATTAAGGGGTTAATTGTCCTATTTACCAGATGATAGTTGTTTTACAACCATTCAGTCTCATGGCCCTTGACTTGCGAATGTAAATACAGAGAATGTGTGTCCATACTCTACAATGGATGAAGATCAGTGTGCATTGCACTGGTCATCAGCAACATTATTCAGGATGTTTGTTTAGGACAAGTAATTATTGAAATAGCTTCTGACTATTTTGGTATCCAATTGAGCACATCTTTTTCTATGATACTTGAAGTGTAAAGGCGAATTCCTTCACATCTTCAAGCCCATCTAAGTAAGTCTAAATGGTGTGTCATTTGGAATAAAAACAACTTGTTTTGGTCTTCCAATGTCAGGATCCTATCCACCATTGTAACGTAAACGTACAAAGCGATAAAGCACAGTATTAAACTTAAGAAACAAGTTTGTTGAGATAGGTTTTGAATTCATATTACAATCCTGAATATGACACATACTCATGAGCACAATGGACAATGCTGAGAATAACATACTTCTGTAAACATGTCAAAAATGCGGTGAAATACAGTTTGTCAGTAACGTCTGTCCTATGATCACAAGTAGTTTGGAAACATACTATTTAGGTGAACTGTCACAAAACAAATCAACCAAGACAGAGGAGGTATTTCAGACAACTTTATTTGTAAATCCCTTTTCAAATCAGTTTGACAAAAGGCTTTACACTTACCAACAAAGCTAACAGACTGAAACCAAGTGATAATGAAGTCCTCCTGTGTGGATCCTGCTGTGTTTCTTCAACCCACCTGAGGTAGGGAAAGCTTTATCACAGCATTCACAGATGTGGGGCTTTTCCCCAGTGTGGATCCTACAGTGAATGTTGAGAGTACCAGCCTGGTTGAAGGTTTTACCACAGAAGTTACAGCTGTAGGGCTTCTCTCCTGTGTGGCAATGAATGTTGAGAGTTCCAGCACGGCTAAAGGTTTTACCACAGAAGTCACAGTTGTAGGGCCTCTCTCCAGTGTGGATCCTGCTGTGTTTCCTCAAATCACTCTTGTTAGAGAAGGCTTTATCACAGCATTCACAGGTGTGAGGCTTTTCCCCAGTGTGGATCCTGCAGTGAATGTTGAGAGTTCCAGCACGGCTAAAGGTTTTACCACAGAAGTCACAGTTGTAGGGCCTCTCTCCAGTGTGGATCCTGCTGTGAGCAGTGAAATGGCTAGCCTGGCTAAAGGTTTTACCACAGAGGTCACAGCTGTAGGGTTTCTCCTCAGTGTGGATCCTGCGGTGACCTCTTAAGTTGCCAGCCTGGCTAAAGGTTTTACCACAGAGGTCACAGCTGTAGGGCTTCTCTCCAGTGTGGATCATCATGTGGTTCTTGAGGGAATTGGATGAGGAAAGGCTCTTCCCACAAGTGTCACATTTATGTGTTTCCATAACTCTGGTCTCTCTTTGTTCTCTGTCTTGTCTCTCTGGATCCTGTCTTGGATCTAGTCTCTAGAAGCTTATTTCTGCTGTGGTTACTGCTCTTTCTGGTTGATCCTCTCTCTGGGAACTGCTGTCTCTGTTTGAGTCTCTCTCTGTAGTCTCTCTGGTTGAGTCTCTCTGGAGCTATAAGATGTCTTCTCTGTCTAGTCTCCGCCCACGATCAAGTTTGGTTGGCCAATGGGGGATCTGGAGGAAACAGCTCCATGTTAATGAGAACTCAGATTTTACATATAAAGGAAATCTTTTGTCTGTCATAATGTCCACTCTGCATATGTAATGGTGATCATTTCATGAGAGTTGTATGTTTCGCAGGTTTATTTTGTCTGGAGAAACATGTAACACTGTGATAAAAAACCTTATCTCTGGCATACAACACCTCCTTATAATAATTAGATTTTCTTCTAAATAATAATATATCATTAGTTACTACACAAGCATTTCATGCAAATTAATAACACTCTTTGCATTTGTTAGATTTTGGATTGGAATTGCAACATTTTAAATAATCCAGTAATAATATTCTCTATTGCATGCGTCTAATTTTCTATTTAAAAACGTAGAATTACAACCTAGAAAATAATTTACTGAAGGTTTTTGTGCACTCAACTTATATTGACTCCACAGCAGGCGCTTTTCTTGTGTGTGTATCTAATATGGCAGCCAGCCATAGACAGTTGATTAAGGTGACATTTTGTATTCTTAGAGGAACTTGACTCAAATAGGAAAACTTTCATAGTTTCCACTTCTTTGTGAGTAATTTCTCTCCCGGATGCAAATTGAACATCTGAAGACGCTCGTTTAACCCAAACAAAGTGGAACTTTATCTAAGTTATATCATAGACACACAGCGGGTTATGCAATAGTCTAATGAGATCAAATCTAAAGTAACTTGGAGGGTAAAATACAGTTTGTATGAGAACATCCCAGTGAGGTAGGAGAGAAATGTGTAAACTGCCCTGTTATCAGGCTATCATCTGGTAAATAGGACAATTAAGGGGTTAATTGTCCTATTTACCAGATGATAGTTGTTTTACAACCATTCAGTCTCATGGCCCTTGACTTGCGAATGTAAATACAGAGAATGTGTGTCCATACTCTACAATGGATGAAGATCAGTGTGCATTGCACTGGTCATCAGCAACATTATTCAGGATGTTTGTTTAGGACAAGTAATTATTGAAATAGCTTCTGACTATTTTGGTATCCAATTGAGCACATCTTTTTCTATGATACTTGAAGTGTAAAGGCGAATTCCTTCACATCTTCAAGCCCATCTAAGTAAGTCTAAATGGTGTGTCATTTGGAATAAAAACAACTTGTTTTGGTCTTCCAATGTCAGGATCCTATCCACCATTGTAACGTAAACGTACAAAGCGATAAAGCACAGTATTAAACTTAAGAAACAAGTTTGTTGAGATAGGTTTTGAATTCATATTACAATCCTGAATATGACACATACTCATGAGCACAATGGACAATGCTGAGAATAACATACTTCTGTAAACATGTCAAAAATGCGGTGAAATACCGTTTGTCAGTAACGTCTGTCCGTATGATCACAAGTAGTTTGGAAACATACTATTTAGGTGAACTGTCACAAAACAAATCAACCAAGACAGAGGAGGTATTTCAGACAACTTTATTTGTAAATCCCTTTTCAAATCAGTTTGACAAAAGGCTTTACACTTACCAACAAAGCTAACAGACTGAAACCAAGTGATAATGAAGTCCTCCTGTGTGGATCCTGCTGTGTTTCTTCAACCCACCTGAGGTAGGGAAAGCTTTATCACAGCATTCACAGATGTGGGGCTTTTCCCCAGTGTGGATCCTACAGTGAATGTTGAGAGTACCAGCCTGGTTGAAGGTTTTACCACAGAAGTTACAGCTGTAGGGCTTCTCTCCTGTGTGGATCCTGCTGTGTTTCCTCAAATCACTCTTGTTAGAGAAGGCTTTATCACAGCATTGACAGGTGTGAGGCTTTTCCCCAGTGTGGGATCCTGCAGTGAATGTTGAGAGTTCCAGCACGGCTAAAGGTTTTACCACAGAAGTCACAGTTGTAGGGCCCCTCTCCAGTGTGGATCCTGCTGTGTTTCCTCAAATCACTCTTGTTAGAGAAGGCTTTATCACAGCATTCACAGGTGTGAGGCTTTTCCCCAGTGTGGATCCTGCAGTGAATGTTGAGAGTTCCAGCACGGCTAAAGGTTTTACCACAGAAGTCACAGTTGTAGGGCCTTCTCTCCAGTGTGGATCCTGCGGTGAGCCTCTTAAGTTGCCAGCCTGGCTAAAGGTTTTACCACAGAGGTCACAGCTGTAGGGCTTCTCTCCAGTGTGGATCATCATGTGGTTCTTGAGGGAATTGGATGAGGAAAGGCTCTTCCCACAAGTGTCACATTTATGTGTTTCCATAACTCTGGTCTCTCTTTGTTCTCTGTCTTGTCTCTCTGGATCCTGTCTTGGATCTAGTCTCTAGAAGCTTATTTCTGCTGTGGTTACTGCTCTTTCTGGTTGATCCTCTCTCTGGGAACTGCTGTCTCTGTTTGAGTCTCTCTCTGTAGTCTCTCTGGTTGAGTCTCTCTGGAGCTATAAGATGTCTTCTCTGTCTAGTCTCCGCCCACGATCAAGTTTGGTTGGCCAATGGGGGATCTGGAGGAAACAGCTCCATGTTAATGAGAACTCAGATTTTACATATAAAGGAAATCTTTTGTCTGTCATAATGTCCACTCTGCATATGTAATGGTGATCATTTCATGAGAGTTGTATGTTTCGCAGGTTTATTTTGTCTGGAGAAACATGTAACACTGTGATAAAAAACCTTATCTCTGGCATACAACACCTCCTTATAATAATTAGATTTTCTTCTAAATAATAATATATCATTAGTTACTACACAAGCATTTCATGCAAATTAATAACACTCTTTGCATTTGTTAGATTTTGGATTGGAATTGCAACATTTTAAATAATCCAGTAATAATATTCTCTATTGCATGCGTCTAATTTTCTATTTAAAAACGTAGAATTACAACCTAGAAAATAATTTACTGAAGGTTTTTGTGCACTCAACTTATATTGACTCCACAGCAGGCGCTTTTCTTGTGTGTGTATCTAATATGGCAGCCAGCCATAGACAGTTGATTAAGGTGACATTTTGTATTCTTAGAGGAACTTGACTCAAATAGGAAAACTTTCATAGTTTCCACTTCTTTGTGAGTAATTTCTCTCCCGGATGCAAATTGAACATCTGAAGACGCTCGTTTAACCCAAACAAAGTGGAACTTTATCTAAGTTATATCATAGACACACAGCGGGTTATGCAATAGTCTAATGAGATCAAATCTAAAGTAACTTGGAGGGTAAAATACAGTTTGTATGAGAACATCCCAGTGAGGTAGGAGAGAAATGTGTAAACTGCCCTGTTATCAGGCTATCATCTGGTAAATAGGACAATTAAGGGGTTAATTGTCCTATTTACCAGATGATAGTTGTTTTACAACCATTCAGTCTCATGGCCCTTGACTTGCGAATGTAAATACAGAGAATGTGTGTCCATACTCTACAATGGATGAAGATCAGTGTGCATTGCACTGGTCATCAGCAACATTATTCAGGATGTTTGTTTAGGACAAGTAATTATTGAAATAGCTTCTGACTATTTTGGTATCCAATTGAGCACATCTTTTTCTATGATACTTGAAGTGTAAAGGCGAATTCCTTCACATCTTCAAGCCCATCTAAGTAAGTCTAAATGGTGTGTCATTTGGAATAAAAACAACTTGTTTTGGTCTTCCAATGTCAGGATCCTATCCACCATTGTAACGTAAACGTACAAAGCGATAAAGCACAGTATTAAACTTAAGAAACAAGTTTGTTGAGATAGGTTTTGAATTCATATTACAATCCTGAATATGACACATACTCATGAGCACAATGGACAATGCTGAGAATAACATACTTCTGTAAACATGTCAAAAATGCGGTGAAATACCGTTTGTCAGTAACGTCTGTCGTATGATCACAAGTAGTTTGGAAACATACTATTTAGGTGAACTGTCACAAAACAAATCAACCAAGACAGAGGAGGTATTTCAGACAACTTTATTTGTAAATCCCTTTTCAAATCAGTTTGACAAAAGGCTTTACACTTACCAACAAAGCTAACAGACTGAAACCAAGTGATAATGAAGTCCTCCTGTGTGGATCCTGCTGTGTTTCTTCAACCCACCTGAGGTAGGGAAAGCTTTATCACAGCATTCACAGATGTGGGGCTTTTCCCCAGTGTGGATCCTACAGTGA
>CM042874.1:15127438-15143179 GCA_023658055.1 Thaleichthys pacificus | reverse complement strand
ATGATGTGGAAAAAACATCATACTGTTGTAATTATGAAGATGGGTAATGATTATGGATTGAATGAAACTTGTAATCACTTTTGCAGTACATGCTATATTATTGAAAACTAGATGCAAAGCTGTTGGCTGATTATTGTTATCCCTAAACAATGGTAGGAAACTTTAAGCCCAAAATATAAGGTCTAAATAATTAAAGGAGGAGTAGGGGAGAGGAGCAGGGATATGCCATCAAAAGGAACCAGGATGCATAGATATAACTTATGAGACATTTTTGGCTCTACGCCCAGAAACCTAATGTAGCGGGCGGTTCAAGGTCAGAAAGGCCCTAAATTGGGAGAGAGGTACCAGAAATTTGAATCCTCAGAGACAAAGGGACGCTTGGTAATATTACCGAAGGTCTACGTAAGTAACAGATATCGCACCATATTAACATACAAGGGGGAGAGGACTATATAAGTTCAATTGTCCGGAGAAAACTTCAGTCTGATCCCGGGATCACGCTCACGTTCTATTGGGAATCTTTGTTACCTGAGAACCAATAAAACACTTTGCATCAACCCTGCTGAGTTCCAGTGCTATTTTTTAAGTTTGAGAAGCTACTGAAGACGTACAGAACTTTTGTTTCAACAATTAGTTACTACACAAGCATTTCATGCAAATTAATAACACTCTTTGCATTTGTTAGATTTTGGATTGGAATTGCAAAATTTTAAATAATCCAGTAATAATATTCTCTATTGCATGCGTCTAATTTTCTATTTAAAAACGTAGAATTACAACCTAGAAAATAATTTACTGAAGATATATATGAGAAACGGGTTATTATGGGTAAGACTAAACACATTTTAAACTGCACTGATCACCCACTTTTCGGAGAGTTTAATTTGCTCCCTTCAGGTCGCCGCTTTAGGCTACCTAGGTTAAGAACTGGTCGTGCCAGAGATTCCTTCATTCCTGTGGCTATTAGGGACCTAAATTCACTTGGCTGACATCTAGATTTATGTTTTTTGTTTTTTTTCCTGCCAATGGCCATTTGATGGATTCATGTTGTAGGCTACTGTCCCAAATGGACCCTGTCATTGGGTTTGGGGGAAGGTGTGTATCTATTGTGTGTTCTGTGTTGTGTAATGTTGTTGGCATTTGGCAATGCTGTTCTGTGTTTGTGTATGTGTTTCTGACCCCTGCTGCACACTAATTTCCTTTTGAAGGATAAATAAAGTTGAAAGTGTCGCGAAAGGTGATATTATCCTACTTCATGAAAATCACTCGTTAAATTGAACTCTAAAGGTTGCACAACCACGTGGAGACAGTAGCCTATCTTAATTCATTCTGTGTAATAGACCAATACACCTCATAAACTTCTTTGACATTTAAAACTCATACTTATAATTGTAAATCGTTTTAAGATATGAACCTTGGGGTTACCATGGACGACGAGCTCTCCCTCACGGCCCACATTGCTGCAGTCTCCCGGTCGTGTAGATTCACAGAAAGTTCATAGAACAATAGGACTTCAATATAGTCTGAGTAAATATAGACAGATTCAACATAATCGGTCAGTATTGTCTGAATATATATTCAGTATTGTCTGAAAAACCATAGTAAATGATCACTTGGTGAGAGACACAGTAACCCTCTACATCAGAACCACCAAGTCTACTATCACAGGAACTGCTAATACATTTTCATGGTACAATTGGAACAACCCACATGCCCCTGTATTTACAATACCAGGGGGGTATTCGTCGTAGCTCGCTAAGCGGTTTAGCGAGCTAATTTTCAGGCTAAGATAAAAAACGCCCCTCTTTTTGGTTCGTGGAAGCAACTTTCGATAAATCACCATAGTAACATATCAATTAGCACTAACCTGCTCCAGAGCAGGCTAACGTAAGTGTAGCTGGATAAGCTTGCCACACCCCCGGAAAATAACATGGCAGCTCCCTTTTTGAGAGACCCAGTTGACCAAGGAGCTATATTTTAGTTCGATTACCTTTCCATACCAATAGAGTTCTTCGCGATTGCCAAGATCCTTTATTTCACACGGATGAGTTCTTGTTTGAGCGATATCGATTCAGCCGACAAGTACTCATTTATTTGCAAGACCTTCTCGGGCCGTACATTGCGAATATCACACGCCGCAGCAAGCTTTATGCTTTATTATGAGCTTATGCTGCTGTATGTGAATATGTAACGCTATGTTTTAGGAAATGTCTTGTCTTATCTGTTGTGCCTGTGCTTTTTATATGTTTCACTGTGGGAGAGTGGGAAACGTCATATCGATTCCTTTTTATGTCTTGACATGTGAAGAAATTGACAATAAAGCTACTTGAAACTTTAACTGTGCTTCAGACTCTGCATATAGTCCAGGCAAAGTAACGTTTTACGACAGACTAATTGTTAAAAAATTTTTTTTGCATACAGTGATACTAGAGCTTTTTCACCTGCTGCAATGATGATGCCTTTTCCCACATTTTCCCACATGGAGACTTGCTGGTGACTCTGACGGGAAGTATTTCAACTTGTAATACAAAAAAAGGTACTTTTCATGGGTAGTTTCATTGTGTTAAGTTTCATTTTGATAGGAGTAAAGGAAAAAAATTGCCCCATTGGGGTGTAATGTTGCCTGGCCTTATTGGCACACATCTCGGATTGATGAGAATTAAACATATTTCCACAACTAGGATTTCTTAGGACTTTTAGTATGTTGTTCTGGACACCTCATAGAAATGATCTATGCTGAAAATATTTTATAATTACTTCTATTTTTGGCTCCAAAATGAGTTACTTTGCCTGGACTAATAGCCTTGAGGTTTTTTGCGTCAGGTATAGGCTACATTTTTATAAGGTATAGGCGATGCAGAAAACATTGGCAAAGCCGCAGCATGCGTTGCTGTAAGAAAAGTGTACTTGGCGCTTAACCAGCTGATGAATCAATTCATCATATTCCCTGGCCATGTCCCAGTCAATGAAATCAAAGAGGGATTTACACATAGGCCTACATGCATATACACATATATAGTATCATGATATAAGCGCAGTAGCCTACATATATCCTCATAAGTGTCTATGAATTCGTATCAATTAGATACTCTTTGGCCTTGTTTTTATCTAGCCTACTTATTCTGAAAGAGTTGAGACCATTATTTTCGCTAGCAAGATCTCATTCGATTATTAATTTCCATTAAGCCTACTGCCAGCAGGCACATTTAAAGAAATGTGATCTGATTGATTGGGGTAATGAAGCACTTAAAATGAGCCTATACATTTCCCCACAACTTTCGCATTTAGCTTATCGGCAATTTTTTGCCAAGCCGCTTGTCTTGCTCTGGCAGCGGTGGCGGTGTTTGACTTAGCCATGATAATATGCTTGTCTTCGTAGAGACTCATTATAATAGTTTGCTCGGATGGCGAGAATAGCCTATCACCGCTCTCTCTTTCGTCTTTTCCACCATCATACCGTTAGAAAATCATGGTTTTGGTGATCGACCTTTCCTGCCTTTTGAAGTAGGACGTGGGCGTGCACTTGCCCTGATAAGTTTAGCCTGATTGAAATAAACCAGATGATTTGGATGCGGATCAGCCGTCGACGAACCGATATTTTCTGTTCTCACTCATCTCGCTAATGTTAGCGGGCTAAAGGGACAATGGATTAACTTAGCTTCAACCCTTACGACGAATGGGGCCCAGATCATCTTAGTCGACAACAGAAAATTCCATGAGCTTGAATTCAATTGCTTGAGAACAGAAAGGTGTTAATCAGAGTTAACCAGGTTTTTAACAATGGGGGATCTGGAGGAAAAATCTCCAAGTTAATGAGAACCCAGATTTTACATATAAAGGAAATCTTTTGTCTGACAATTGGCATCACTGTTTGAATCTTCTTGATTGTAAAATGTCTTATTTAGAAGTAGTCATTTAGTCATTTAGCAGACACTCTTATCCAGAAAGTAATACATATAGCTTTATTGGAAATATATGGGAGAGTCATTTTTGTAACTATTCAAAATAGTTTGATATAGCAGAGTTGCAGAGCATTTGACCAATGCCATTGTTAGGGTACCGATCGCAACAATCCAAAGACAGATTTAGTTGGGACTCTCAGTGCAAACATTGTACCTAAATGCAGGTATATTTACTACAGGCAGTGTAAAATGCAAAGAAGATTGCTAACACAGGTCAAATATAGAGAAGGAACAGACAGATTACACTGCCTCAAAGACGAGCACTGAAGAACATTGAAATCAATCAACGCTTCACTGTAAGGTAATGTAATAGTGGAATTTAGAAGCACATGACAAACACAATGTGTATGAATAACAGATGTAAAACTCACAGAAGACTACCCCAACAAGTAGCACTTACTCTGTTATAAGGAAAAGCCAATGCCATTGTTATGGTACCGATCGCAACAATCCAAAGACAGATTTAGTTGGAACTCTCAGTGCAAACATTGCACCTAAATGCAGGTATATTTACTACAGGCAGTGTAAAATGCAAAGAAGATTGCTAACACAGGTCAAATATAGAGAAGGACCAGACAGATCACACTGCCTCAAAGACAAGCACTGAAGAACATTGAAATCAATCAAGGCTTCAATTTAAAGTAATACAATAGTGGAATTTAGAAGCACATGACAAACACAATGTGTATGAATAACAGATGTAAAAGTCACAGAAGACTACCCCAACAAGTAGCACTTACTCTGTTATAAGGAAAAGCCAATGCCATTGTTATGGTACCGATCGCAACAATCCAAAGACAGATTTAGTTGGAACTCTCAGTGCAAACATTGCACCTAAATGCAGGTATATTTACTACAGGCAGTGTAAAATGCAAAGAAGATTGCTAACACAGGTCAAATATAGAGAAGGAACAGACAGATCACACTGCCTCAAAGACAAGCACTGAAGAACATTGAAATCAATCAAGGCTTCAATTTAAAGCAATACAATAGTGGAATTTAGAAGCACATGACAAACACAATGTGTATGAATAACAGATGTAAAAGTCACAGAAGACTACCCCAACAAGTAGCACTTACTCTGTTATAAGGACAAGCCTATGCCATTGTTAGGGTACCGATCCCAACAAATTGTAAAGACCTGTATATGACCTGCCCACCAAATGATCACTTACTGTTGATTCCATGAAGTCCATCTTCCTCTAGAGACATGTTCTTGAGTATTTCTTAGAACAAGGAGCTTCCCTCAATTCCCAGGAACAACTTAAGTTCATGTTCAGCAACCACAACCACTCCCACATCAGTAAATGCTGTGCTGTGAACGACTCAGGTACTTAAGCTTGACGAGTGCTCTGCATTTACCTAAGGTTCGTCATTTTAATTAAGACAAACTATTTCACACATTCAAAACATTAGGATTGAGAGGAGTTTTGGTTCTCTGCCTTAAAGGCCCAATTATTTGAATGGTCTACTAGACTTGAGTCTTTTCCGATGTAAAAACAGCAGTTACAGACAAGCAAACTTCATACAGCACTCATTCTATATAGAGTTTCTAGACAACTATTGTAACCTACTGTAATTACATGCAAACTTAATAGAGCATGCAGGCAATGTGTGGTTCCCAATAACTTGATACTATAAAGTTTAATTAACTTCCGAAAAAGAACATCAGAAAATTATCTTGTAAGGGGAGCCATCTGGTCATTCCCACAGTCATATCTAATTAGTTGCCATCCATTGAAGAATAATACCCTAACTTACACAGCAAATTTCAGAGAGTTGAATTGACTCTGTGCGAGTACATATTACATTACATTTACATTCATGCATTTAGCAGACACTCTTATCCAGAGCGACTTACAGTAAGTACAGGGACATTCCCCCCGAAGCAAGTAGGGTGAAGTGCCTTGCCCACGGACACAACGTCATTTGGCACGGCCGGGAATCGGCCGGGAATCGATCCGACAACCTTCTGATTACTAGACCGATTCCCTAACCACTCAGCCACCTGACTCTTTTAACTCTAAGCTGGTGTTTATATTCCCAATCTTGTGAGTGTTAAATCAACACTCAACGAAGTGTTAACAATTTAACTCTGATTAAGTGTCAAAATAAATTTGCTCAGTGTTAAATACACTCTACGTAGAGTTAAACCCAACATCAAGAAGTGTGACACTGGTGTACAGAGTTACATTTCATATCTATTAAAGAGTTAATTTAAGTCTACTAAGTGTCACAATTAACAACACATGTCTTGGTCTAATACTGAATAATTAAGACATTGTTTAATGCAAAACATTTTCCGTAAATCTTAATTTGCACAATAACATACACCATAGTCTTGTACAATCATAGAGCTGTATTTTATTGTTTACATACAAAATAGCACATAATAGAAAAGTGTGGGACCAAATACATGTTTCCATCAGAATTGTAGGCATATTGCTTGTCAAAAGCTTTATAATAAAATAAGCTGTCGACATTTACAATATTGAATGGACCAGATCTTTCCTCTATACAAAATGCACTGAAATGGTCATGAAATCCTGAAGTGACTACTTCAGAAAGTAGAAGGGGTAAGCACAACCACCTCGCAAAATCAAATTGACAATTCTTTTAAATACTGGTAGATCTGATTGAACACCAAAGCATACAAATAAGCCAACACGGTATTCATTACCATAATACTTTACCCAGCTAGTTGTTTGAGTGTCATCATGTAAACTAAGCTTAAGGTGCTCACTTAACACTTCACATCTCTCTAATGTAGAAACCATCTCAGTATGTATCGGTCTATGTTCAAACCTTTCAAAATTAAAAGACTCCCAGTAAAAGGCCATATGTGACTGATGTGCTTTCACCAAAGTTTTGGTTACATTTTTGAAGTTTTTAACAGTGTTTTTGAAAAAATAATGTTTGGCTTCAAACCTCATACACCAAACATGGAGGAGAGGGCCTATTTTTCTTAAACAACTGGGATAATGAACTAAAAAATGATGCTTAGGTATCAACCGTCTGGTTGGAAATACCGTTTTGAAAAGGCTATGGTGATCTGAAATTAAATGCTTTATGCAAACCATGCTTTCAGTTACACGAGGAGAGAAAACAATATATACAATCTGTAACAACAGTAAGAGTAAGTGCCATACAGAACAATCGCTGTCAAAGAGATCTCCGAAAATAAGAGGTGTGTTGCGCAATAAACACCATGCCTGACCTGCATTTAAGCCAAGATCATTGCTTTCATCCATTTTTAAAGCAGATGGACGATTTTTTTCTTTCCAGGTATCCATAATTAAAGGCATGAATCCGTTCACGCAAATTAGTGACTTTAATTTTCTTGGTATTAACCAAGTGCTGGTAAACAAGTTTGAGTTCAAATTGACCAACACCTTCCAGTATGTCATGCATTATATCCACAGCAAAGTTCTCACAAATATGGTAATAAGTCAGTCTGTTAAACAAACAATCTCTCTTCAACCCAAAATGTGACGATAACTGTGGATTATCTCTCAAACTGCTGCAGTGTTGAAAATAAAGATCTTTAGAGCGCAATACAACACCAGGTTGATCTTCAGAAAAGATCCCTTGGAAAGCATCTCTTTCTGCTAAACAAAAACGACAACAGTATTTGGCACTGAATGATTCAACAAATCCAAATAAACCATGAAGTGCAAGATTGTCTCCAGTGATCTGCACTACACTTCCCCTTAATGGACTATCAGATACTGGGGTTTGTACACCATCTGTCTCCAAACATTTTAAATCATCCACTAGAGGCTTAAGAATGGCATCAAAACCATACTTTTTAATGTCATCAGTGTGAAAAAGCAAGATAAGCTGAATTTTCATCAGTAAAGAATTACATTTTGGAGGCAGGTTTCTCAAAATAAAGTACATGCAACCAAGTTTGTGGCACCCTTTTTTGGGCCCTAAGGGATTGGCTGTCTCAAAATCATCATAGTATAGCTGAAGCTGTAAAGCTTTCTTCTCCAATGCAAATAATCTATTACTTTTTACATATGCTCCATCACCAATGTCTTCATATAAGCCATCTTTATGTTCTTTTGTCTGCTGAAAGGCCTCCAGTATTTCTTTATTACTAAACATAGACTGGATAGTTTTGAGGACCGGGACATAGACAAACTTGTCTGTAACAGGAACCTGACTGTACATCCGAGTTGTTTTGTCAAGCCTGACATCAAATCTCACACCTAGAACATGTTCTACTGGTTGCACAATTTTACACTTATCTGCATAGTATCTCTGACGTTTAGCATCTGTATTGAAATTTGTCAATGGATTTTCAATTGAACGGAAACATCTCTCAACTGTTTCACAAAGCTCTGGTGGAACATTACTAAGCAGGGTCTCCTTAGTTTTGGTTTGTATGTCATTAACCAATTCCTCAAATCCATCGACTACTCTTTGCACTGCACTGTGAGACATTTTAGCTTGTAGTTGCGCAACTAATGATCCACTCATCTCATTCAAATTAATCTCAGTCCTTGAAGCCTGCTCTGAAAAATGTCCACTCTCTGCCTCATTACTTAGCACCAGGTCATTGTCAAAGGTGTGCACAACCCCAGCATCACATCCACTGTGCAACTCAAAAACACTGGCACTATCTTCTCTCCTTCTATTTGTGTCACATGAACTAGCAGCAATAACTAACATTATTTCCATGTATATTAACTAAATGCTTTTTAAATCCAGAGTAACTTCCAAACACTGATGTGCATCCATCCTCGGCACATTTCAGACGCAAGTATTTTACAGGATATAGGCCATGATGAAACTTTAAATGGCGACAAATTGAGTATGAATTTGGAAGTAACGTTTTGCAAACATAACACGTAAACATAATTGAACAGCAGTTTATTGCTTGATGTTAAGCAACCTAGCCCTGAGTTCCCTGACTCTTGACTTTTCTCTAATCATACCGACATCAATGTTGTACACAGCTGTTTGTATGAATGTGTAAAAACCATCAAGTACGTCACTATATGATGTTCCAAAAATGAAGTGTGTCTTAAATAGCTCGTCAAATGCTGCGACTGATGTGTGTGCTTTGCATGGAATTGCCTTGCCATCCACGATGACGTAGGTCTTCTGGATCTTGTTTTTTTGTTCGCCGACACAGAGCAGGAAAGGCTGAGAAGGTTCGAGACTGGACAAGAAGATCTGGATGCTTGCACCAACCTTTTAAGTCAAATAGACAGAAGAAAGCAAATGCTGTTAGTTACTTTAAAAAGAAGTGGTAGTAGTGATAGTGGTACACGTATTTGCCTTTTATTACAAACACCGCTCTCCTTACACTAGTGTGCGCTCAAATTAATAAAACCTGTTAGGCCCATCTACATCACTTCAATGTTTACAACAATTGATGAGTTAATATGAAAAAATACAAGTGGTTAACACAATACACTGCAATACAATACATAGGTGAAAGTTCTGCATTAGACAGATTGAGAAAGTTTAGCTTTAGACAGATAACATATAAAACAAGTTATTACTTATGGAAAGAAAACAATATTTTGCATCCCTTGGTTGTTCTGAGGCAGCCTTGCGGTAATTATGAACTGTATCACAAACATACCTGCACACAGTAAAAACAGTAGTGTTAAATTGGCTCTGTAAGTGTAAATCACAGTGTTTATATAATTCTCACTGAGAAGTGTCAATTTAACACTCACACTAGTGTTACAGTTTTAACTCTACAACAGAGTTACTAGATTGACTCTAACAGTGTTAAATACCCAACTCTACACAGTGTTTCTATAACACTACACTAGACTGATAATATCCCTTCATAGAGTTAAATACAACTCTGGACAGTGTTTCTATAACACTACACTAGAGTGATAATATCCCTTCATAGAGTTAAATACAACTCTGGACAGTGTTTCTATAACACTACACTAGAGTGATAATATCCACTATCCACAACAAAAATGACTAAATACATGGAAATAAATTATTACACACCAAGAATGGACATTCTTTTCCACTTTTATTCTGTGGTTCAAGCAATCAAACAATGAGAAAGCACAATATACATGCTGTCATCTGACCCATAAACAGACTGCAAATCAAAAGGCTTGTAAAAAAGCAAATCACTAAGTTTGATGACCATTTCATTTTCCTTGCTATAACAAACTCTGAATGCATGGTAATGTTCACAAAAATAATCAGTTGTTAATGGATACACAATCAAGTAGATGCATTTAATTTAGTAAAATGATTTTTGAGATTTTGAAAAACACTGGGACATCATGCTTGATCTCATTGCAAACAATAAGATCAACCCTGTATTCAGTTCCATCAACCCTGACCCAGTTAGTGCAATTCACATTGTCATTTACATTAATTTCAAGATAGTCTGCCAATTCTTCGTTGTCTTTAAGAGAAAACAAACACACAGGGCCGTATTCTTTTCTATTACATGTTAGTGTGTCCCAATGGTTTCCAATTAACATCTGGTGTTTACTGGCAAGAGATTTTGTAATATTCTTGACATTTTTTAGACAGTTCTTGAAAAGTTTATGTTTTGCTTCATATCTCATACACCAAGTATGCAAAAGAGGGCCTATTTTCCTAATACAAGATGGATAATGTACCATGAAATGGTGTTTTGGTATCAAAGTATGATGTGGGTACAGTTTCTTAAAAAGCTGATGGTGCTCCTGAATCAAATGCTTTAGTAATATGGTCATCCCATAAGTAATGCTTGGGGCAAAAATAATGTTCATTATTTGTAATAAGATAAGCAAAAGGTTCCAGTGTGTATTCTCTGTAGTTACAATATCTCCAAATATCAGAGGTGCATTTTTTACAAGACACAGACACTGAATGGAATTCAGCCCCAAGCTTTTGTTAGGACTGTCCAAATTGACATTGGTTGGACGGTTTTTACGTTCCAGATAACCATAATCAAATGCATAGATTCGAGAGAGTAGATCTTGCTTTGAGATGAAATGGTCACTTAGGTAATTGAAAAGAAGCTTAAGCTCATATTGAGCTACTCCTTCAAGCAGGTCATGCATAATGTCAAAAGAAAAATTGTGGCACACATGAAAATACTTTAAAGTGTTGAGAGATGAATTTCTTTTTACTCCAAAAACTAGGATTGCTTGGATTTGACTCAAGGGTCTGGAAATGCGTCTCAAAAGATTGTCTGTCACGAATGATTATTCTAGGATCGTCCTCACAGAAAACATATTGGGCATCATTCTTATCAAGCAAACATAAACGGCAGTAGTGTCGCCCACTAAAGGACTCAGAAAAGCCAAGTATAGAATGCATTCCAAGATTGTCTCCAGTTATTTGACTTATTGTACCATGCACTTTTTCAGAGGATATTGGCAAATGAACGCCATCAGTTTCTAGTTCTTTTAGGTCAGCAATCAAAGGCTCCAGAATCATATCAAAACCATATTTCTTTAAGTCTTGATAATGGAACAGAGATACTAAATGGATGTTCAAAACAGCAGAGTTGAATTTTGGTGGCAAATTCCGCAAAACAAAATACAAAGCGTCCGACCTTATGAATACAACGTTTTGAGCCGAGGGGATTAGCGGTCTCAAAGTCATCATAATATAACTGGATCTGTAAAGCATTACTTAATTTGGAGAACAGTGGATGCATTTTAAAGTAAGCCCCATCATTAAAATCCCTATAGATATCGTCACTGGTTGAGGTGTCTGCTTTGATCATCTCACAAACTTCAGGGTTTCGGAATATAAATTTCAAGGTTTCCAGTATAGGGACATACACAAATGTGTCATTCACTGGAACTTGACTATACATGCCAGTTGTCCCATTACGTCTCGTGTCATACCTAACACCTAAAACAATTTCTAGAGGTTCAACAATACCCAATTTCTCACCAAAGTACTTCACTCGTTTGTATTCTGAGTTTAAACCAGAAAATGGGTTTTGAAAATCTTCCAATGTTTGCTCAACTGCTGGTTTCAAAGGAATACTATCCGGAATGACTGATAGCACAGTTTGCTTAATTTGGGAATGCATTTCAGTTGCAAATTCTTCCAAATCTGAAACAATCGATGTGACTGTGTTACTGGATGCACCACTTCTCTGTATCTTTGAAACAATTGCTGCACACATGTCTTTTATGTTCTCTGTATTGAGACCTGCCCCACTGTTCTCAAAATTCCCTGAATGGGATGAGTCTTGAACTACAGAACTCGACTCAGAGAAATCAAGCCTTGACGAGTCATCAGAAGGAACATTTAACTCAACAGCCAGGCTACTTACACAAGTCTGATCTACCCGATGACTACAATCTAAATGTTTACGAAATCCAGCAAATCCAGCAAATTGCTTTCTACATGTTTGCTGTGAACACATTACTTTGAAACTCTTGTTGGGATAAAAACCATGTTCAAACCGTAAATGAGTAACAAGAAACTGGCTGGTTTCAAAAGTGGATTGGCATTTAAAACAAAAACACATGTTTAACCTAGTTGATTAGTTTAGCACGAAGTTCTTTAACTCTAGGCGATTCTTTGGTTTTCCCAATGTCAATTTTATATACTGTAGTCTGCATGAAAGTGAAGAAGTGAAGAAGAGCATCGTCATACATTAAGTTGAAGCAAAAGTGGATTTTGAACAATTCATCAAAGGCAGAGAGGGAACCACCCGCCTGACAAGGAATGAGCTTCTGGTCAAGAGCTATGTAGTACTGGTCGATCTGGCGGGGTGATCCTCCTACAGCAAGCAGATAGGGTTGTCGACCTTTCCTCTGGCGCAGGTGTTCTTCTATGCTGTTGCATGACTATATGGAGAAACAAAAGATTTGTTATTTATTTTGTATAAATATATTGTGTCAGGTTTGACTCAATAAAGGCTAGGGCACTCATATGGTAGGACAAACATTCTAATTAAACCATAGGAGAGAAGCTATAGCACATAATTGATACCTTGTGATGCACAAGAATCCTGCTGGCTGCATCCACTGCACTTATCTTCAGAGCCCTCTTCACTCCAGATTGGGGTGGAAGAAGATGAATCAGCAAAAGCAGCGTAGCCATATCACTGTCCCAGTCTGAAATGATGATTAATACATTAAGAAGTACATCCAGACCTTTTCCAACTTGAATGTTAGGACCTGTGCATGCATTTAGACAGGGCCCACATTGACACATTCCAACTTGACATATGTTTAACACTTGCTGCAAAACCATGCATTGCACACATGAAGAACAACACTAGGCATGTTCCTTATAGTTACTGCAGAACTTACAAGTACATACACAGTTCAAAGTTCTACACTTAAACAACTAGAATTTCTTACTGGAGCAATCTTGACCTGTCTGTTTCGTTTTTTGCCGACCGAAGAAGGGAACACACAGCAGGCGTTGAAGTGAGGGACATGGCTTCACTGATGATCTTCTGCTTGAAAGTTGTGTCCCACCTTTCCAGCAGTTTTGAAGCAGTCTCGGCATCAAAGAGCAGTTTGAAGTCCTGGTTAACCTTCAAGACAAACTTTCTTAGAACACAAAAATCCCTCACCACAATACCCAACTCCCTCAACTAGCTTAACAAGGTCATCCCAACATGTAAAAAGAAAGTCCTGAATACTCAGATTGCACATTTCAGTCATTGCTAATTTGAAACATAGCAGGGGAAAAACACTCATCTTACCAGTCCTTTGGTGTTTAAAAACCTTGGAAAGATCTGTAGTATATCAGCGGCCTTGTTTGGGTCATGGACAAGTGAATGTCTATGCTGAAAAGTTTCTTTCATTTTTTGGAAGATCTGTGCTTCATCTGAAGAATGGGTAAGAAAGGCAATGGCCTCCCTTACAGCATCTTCATCAAGCTCTTCGGGATAGGTACATCTATTTAAGGAAGGTCCAAAGCCAGTTCTCTCCCCCAGAGGAATGCTGGCATCCAGGTTTGTTCGGGTACGATGGGATATACTCCTCTGCACAGTTTTAAGGCGCCATGCAATGTAGCCAGTTCCGCCATCAGGATCGTAGAAGTGCTCCTACAGAAATAAAAGCGAACATTTGCAAGACACAATCAATGAGGTATTAAATGTTTTGGTGTTGCACAGCAGCAGCTATACTAAATAGAGCCATCAAGACTACTGGCATGACACTGAACCCAGGCAAGATGGTAGTCAGTAGGAGACCTTATTGGTTGTTGGAGACAACTGGAAATGTGTAAGATGCTCTTTGGTTCTGGGAAGACTGTACTTTTTTTATAAATGCAGTGAAACATGTTAGTTAAGTACTTACATAGCCCTTATTTGAAAAAGGATCTTTGAACGATGGGAAAAGTGTTACAATTCCAAGAGCATATTGCTCTTTCTGATTCTTTGTGGGGATTCTCCTTAAACGGGGAAACAAAGAAAAACCCACACGCCCTTAGAAATTAGATGTATCCAGTCACACATACCAGTACCTTAAAACAATTTAAAACATTCCTTACGATTCGTGGTTTACCAAATTATGTTCAGTTCTGTTAATGTGTAAGATGATGTTTTACATTAATCTGTTTTTTAAGTTGAGGAATTTTACTTTAGAGCCACATTGGTTCCTTTAAAAAAAAAAACTTACCCATGCATCTCAACCATGTGTCCAACAAGTATGTTGACAAGAAGTCGTCTTGTTTCACTTGACAGGGAGGTTTTATCTTTGTACTCTGTGAGGATAACATCTCCCCCTGCTTTCTGCTTGAGGACAGCAAGGACCATCTTCAAAAACAACAATTAAAATGTTATGTTTTAAGCACATTTAGTGTGTGTAACACAATGTCCATCTGTATAAATGTACATGTAAGCTTATTAGAAAAAAGTACAGGTTACCTCTTTAGCCTCAGATGCTGATTCATCTGATGTCCTGGGTCTCTTGTGAGGACGTTCTGGGCGACTAGGTGTTCTATCTTGATCACTTGAGTGGCTAGACAGCGACACAGTATCTGTGCAGGAACTCCACCATGTATCTGAAACTGTAAGGGCTGATTAGAGGAGGCATCCACACAACTATACCAACAAGGGCCGGGTTTCCCAGATTCGTTAAGAAGCTAACGCTAAGAGCTTCCTACGAATCTGGGAAACCCGGCCAAGGCCAGTGCATAACAGCATACCTTCATTTTTGTCTTTGACCGTTAACATCAGGTTAGGTTTTTCGTTCAGTAATTCTTCCAGGACATCCTCCTCTACTTCAGTTTCAGTGTCATCATATATGTGAAGCACTGTGTCAGACGCTAGGCCAAACTTACTCTGAACTGCACAGAAACATGCAAATTATATATCTCAATGATAAGGATAATGTAATTATACAGTTAAATATGCCATTGAAGGCAAATCACCTTCTTTTATGAAATCCGCGTGTGTGAAGCCATCTGGAAGTTTGATGAATTTTTTGGCGTTCTCAAATTTTACCTTTACTAACATCTTTAAATTCTGAAAGACAATAAATGGTTAACAATAGTTAATACCTAACTATATTAACTTAATGTTGCTCCTTGAGTTTGCCTGTCTAAATCCTTAAACTATCTTTCCTTGTATTATTTTAAATCCATTGCCACTTGCAAAGTACATCACATTTCGCTCAGAAAATGAAATGAACTATTAAATGAATACTTTTTTTCTGAAATGGGGGGCTTGTCTTTTTTCAGAAAAATTAATATGATCACATTTTTCAAGTAAATATATCACAAATAATTGGTTCAAAAAAACGTTTTCGACTAGCAACTATGCGCGCCATTCTTAGCTTCTCATGCTAGTTACCTAGCTACCGTAGCCAGA
>CM042874.1:15108882-15127338 GCA_023658055.1 Thaleichthys pacificus | reverse complement strand
TGTTTTTGCTATTGTGGGATGTTGTGTGTTAACATTCGTAAATACTACACAAACAATCCATCATTTTGTTGGGAGGTATAGCTTGTCTGTTAAGGAAATGTAAGCGTTGTGGAAATGTGTTCACTGACTGCATATTGTGTGAAAAAGACATGAAATATGTGAATTGTATGGCCAAAAAAGACTGATGCTGTGCTAATTGTGTTTAGAGTTTTGAAAATGTGACAACTGTTAGGACAAATGCTTGTTAGCGACTGAAGAAAACTGTACATAGTCATTCAGGATACCAAAGTAATACAAATACAGACATTATTTTGTCTAGTCTGCATAATGCATAAATGTAAATGTCTAGTCAGTTTATCATAATTTGTAAGAGCACCACCCCAATTCTTGTCTAAACTTCTGTGTTTTCCTCCAGTTAAGAGTTTTATTGACACAAAATAAACCAAGGAGGAAGGCACGTCCTGCTGAAAGCGACTGGCTGGAACAATTGGTTGGAAACTAGCAGGCCCATCCCAAATTTATACAATTACTTTCCATTGACACCGAGCTGTCTGTGTGGCCTGAGGGCCTCATTGCCTCAACTCAAACGCAACATGTTTATGAGGGGTATAAAAACTTTATTGGACTGCAAAAATCCTTGTGTTCCTTAGTATCACATGACTACGGCGCCCCAGTAAGGGACCTGTGAAAAAACAACAAAAGGAAATGTTCTTGTCCGGACAAGAAAATCATTGAAATAACTGGTTATTTGCACAAAATATATGAGATAGTTTCAAGGTTTACTTGCCATTTATATTTACAGGTATGGCTACATTGGAATTAGCTGGGCCTGCTCCCCTACATAACCCATTTATTAAATCTCCTCACACATCCACTAACGTCAAGTCATTGTTCACTTGCCTGCAGTTTGAATGTCTACTCTATCCGCGGAACATCGCAGCAGGGATCAAGGCCACGCGAACAGCCAGGTCAAGATCCATGATGACAGTAGCCTGAAGGGGGTGCCAAAAAACAAACGGCCACCTCAGTCCACAGGCCAATCAGTGGAGGTAAGAAGAACCAAATTCTGCTTGAGAGGGACATACGAGAGGTCCGTGAAAGTGTGTATGTGTGTGTCTAACAAGCTACCTTTAGTCTCAGCAGATATTGTATACATGGTAATACCGGTAGTTAATTATTTTGATGAGGGACAGTGTGTCTGTGGAAGTCACCATTTGGGCAGGAACTTTTCACAGACCTTGTTTTTATACTTGCGTGGTTGGATGTGTATCCTTGTATCTGTGTGCTGCTTTTATATGGTTTAATTACCTCTTGGGCAGATTACTGAGAAAATGGGAGACTTGGACCTTGAGTGGGTGTATGAGATGATGACCTATAACCTAGAGGTTATCTCAAGAAAAGTAGAGGACTGTAAGTCACTCGCTCTCTCTCTTTCTGTCTCTCTCTCTTTCTCACTCTTTTTTCACTGTATAAATATGCACACTGAAGGTTAAGATATGGTAGTATCTGATATTCTGTGTATGTGTGTGCATTTAGTATCCGTCAAATCACCTGTTACTTCAGAGACAAATGTGGAACCGGATGAGGATTGGAATATATATTACCGGTACTACACCAGACTCAAGGTATGAGTATGTACCCAAGCATGCACACACACACACACACGCACACACACACCCTTGCCACCCACACATACCAGTTACATTGTGTGTCTCTATAGGGGTGTGGTTCCATGCCAGACCTGCAGAGGGAGACTCTCCTGGAGGAGCTGGAGATGGAGGCCCTTCCTGCTCGTTCCCAGTCCCCTCTGGTCCTGCTAGACTCTGGGCCTTCCTGTAGTTCAGACAAGCCTTTTAACTCCAAAGATGACCTTCGCAGGTGTGTGTGTTGGGGGTTGTGATTATGAAAAGGGAGACCATCCAGGCATCCAAGATAAAGTCTTATCCTAAGTAAAGTCTAAAGTCCCTTTTGGCAATAGCTCTGTACTTTCAAACCATTCATTTAATTATATCAGGGCACATCCTTGTTTGTCCCACACACATGACAGGCTTTATTTGAATCAAGTGTTTCATTTAGAATATAATTTAATTAAAATAATTGTGGTAGAATACAGGAAGTGGGAAATTGCAAAGCTTTCTTTTATGTTGTACCTGACTGAAAGCACAACAAAAATGTAAAACAAATGTAAAAAAATCGAACATATTGACATTCAGAGGAAAGTGTGTCACCGCTTTACATTAGTTACATTATCTACCATGTTAGTACATAGCAATACCTACAGTAAACACATTGTAGGTATGTAGGAATTGCTGTATAATGAATTGGTTTGAAGTGTTAGTGGTGTAGGTTATTACTAAATTGTAAGAAAGCACATTATGGGGGAGGGTGTAAGTGGATGTTGCAAAAGGGCCGTTGAATTTTGTGTAACTGAAACAGAATCGATGTTAAAATCCACTTACCCCTGGAAAATCCAACCTCCCTCTACCAAGTATCACTTGACTATTAACTTGCACTTCTAAACCGTATTAAAGTGTAACTACATAGCGGTTCCTATGTAACTACAATATTGTTACTTTATTGTTAGTTACTGGAACCTTAATCTTAAGTGTTTTATAGATCCTGTAAAGCTAATTCCATGATTTGTTTCTCAGTACATTATATAAGTGTGAAATTAGTTCTTGAAAGCATGTGCAAAGCGCGAAAACTTTGTTGCACTGAAATGTGAAGTTACACCGTGTCCTAAGGCGGGATGTGACTCGAGCGACGGGATGCGAGCGACGCGACTAAAAGCAGTTCGATTGCCTTGTTTTCTGTTGGAATGTCCTAACTGGACGCGAGCGACGCGTTGTTGCGCGGCGCGACGCAGCGCGACGTTTTGGCTGAGCTTTTTGTCGGACGCCCTGTTTCTATTTATTTTTAGTCGCTCGCGTTGAAAGCTCTGTAGCACATGAAGTCATAGTAACGTGGTTAGTGTACATGACGTAAAAAAATGACCAATCTAGGTCACTTTGACCGATCTACGTCAGATCACTGAATGGCTCCTCCTGCTTGTAGCCTACTGTTATTGTAGCCTACATCAGCTAGCTAGCTTCAGGATGTCTCCCTCCACCCGCAACTGCATCTTCCCTGGATGCAAGAACTTCAGCTGCGCTGCAACGCTATTTAATTTCCATATTGATGAGGAAAGGAAAAATAGGTGGATTGATTTTGTGAAGAGCCACGCTGATGGAAAGCTTCGGATAAACTCCAACAGCCGCCTCTGCAGTGACCATTTCACGGCGGATAGTTTTAACATGGACCAGAGACAGACGGGGTTCACGGACACACGGCTTCTCTTGCAGCGCGGAGCCATACCGAGCATCGCCCTCCCGGCCGTTCCTCCTCCGGTCGCACCTGGACCATCCACCGCCGCCAGCAGTTCATCACTCAGTTCTGTGTGCTTGTTATAATTATACTAGATAACTTTTCCAGAGATATCTCTGCTATGAGTTAGTGCAAACCGAGCAAAACTTGATATTAGGCTACTCGGTGTAGAAACTATGGTATTTTGGTGAAATGGTAGCTAATGTGCTAGAAGTAGTTGGAGAGCTCACTGTCTGCTGTCTCTGGTGTCCATTTTTACTCCTGTGTTACAGCTCAGGGGATCAACCTTCACCTTTATATACATCTGTATGTTTCACTCATTGAACAAATACATTGTAATTCTATACTGTTTTGTTCGGCTTGACGTAGCGTCCATTATCTGGGTCGTAGGTACTTGAGAGAGGCGGCGCCTTCCAGCGAGGGGGCAGAGCTTCAGCTCCTTCAAGCGACACGCCCCCCCAGTCTCAAGCAGAGAAGACTGCTGATTTTCTCACGATTTCAAAGCCAAATTTAACATACTTGTCGGTGTTTGTTTTCATTCGAATTTGGATGGGTAGTTAATAACACATTCTTCTGTGGTGTGGTGAACTTAAAACTCGTTTTCTCACTTTACAGGATCTTTAACCCTTGTGCTGCCTTCGGGTCACATGACCCAAAGGTTCATAACGAACCATCGTTGTGTTTACCCAATTTTACCCAATACAAAAACAAATACAAATAATTTTCTTTCAACCTTCGCAATGTAGTAGCAGTAGTTTATTTGAACATGTAAAATATAAAATTAAATTAAAAAAAATATATATACAGACATGCATACATACATAAAATTAAAATGACAGGTCATGTACTTCTCAGCATAATCTTCCAAAATCATTATAAGTAACTCAAATTAGAAATTCCCATGTTCAAAAAGGAGTAGGAAGAAGTTCATAACAAACTTTTCAAGTCCTACCCCCTTTCTCTATTTTTATCCTTTAGTTAAATACGAAACAATTTGATGCTTCTCTTATACATACATCTTTACATACACCGTAAATCTACCTACCTCCTGTTCCCATAAACCCATGCATTCACATAGATACGGATGCATACATACATGCATACACATTCACATTTTTTCCTTCTTTCTTTTCCATCTATCTTCTTCATTTCCGTCTATCTATAGCAAATCAAATAATAACACAAATAATAACACCTCCTATTTAGACCAAGGAACCTGTATACAATACTATCACCTCGAGTCCTTTTCGTATCCATGTAATATATTCAGTTTAAATAGTCTTTTAAAATTACTCATTGTTGTACATAATTTCATCTCTTCACTGCAGCTGTTCCATACATTAACTCCTTTGGTTGTGATGCAGTGATATTTAGAATTTGTTCTCATAAGTATCTTTTTAAATACATATGTTCCTCTTAAATGATGTTTGCTCTCTCTTATTTGAAACAACCCTTGAATACTGTTCGATAGCTGTTGATTAGTTATTTTGTACATAATTTGCGCAGTTTTGAAGTCAACAATATCTCTGAATTTTAGTGCTTTTAATTTAATAAACAGTGGAGTAGTTGGTGCTCTATAAGTGGTTTTATTTACAATTCTTAAGGCTCTCTTTTGAAGGATGAATATAGGTTCAGTGTTGGTTTTGTAAGTGTTTCCCCATACTTCCAAACAGTAAGTAATGTATGGCAGTATGAAGGAACAATACAACGTGTACAATGATTGTTGATTTAATAGGTAATTGGTTTTATACAATATAGCAATTGATTTTGATATTTTGGCCTTGATATAGTGTATATGTGGCTTCCAACATAATTTTTCATCGATTATCACTCCCAGAAATTTAAGTTATTTTACTCTTTCTATTTCGATATCATTTATCATAAGTTTTTTATTTAAAGTTGTGGCACGATTACCAAAAATTATACATTTAGTTTTACTTAGGTTCAGTGTTAGTTTATTTGCATCAAACCAGCTCTTCATCTTTTTTAATTCATTTTCCACTGTATCCAAGAGTTGTTACAGATTTTCCCCAGAACAGATTAAATTAGTATCATCAGCAAATAAAATGGTTTTCAGTGTTTTGGACACCTCCGATACATTATTTATATACAAGTTAAAGAACAATGGTCCCAACACTGACTCCTGGGGGACCCCACAGGTAATTTTCTTTAATTTTGAATTATGGTTTTGCAATTCAACATATTGTTGTCGATTATGTAAGTAGCTATTTAACCAAGAAAGTGCAGTCCCCCTAATTCCATATTTGTGTAATTTCATAATCAAGAAATTGTGGTCTACTGTATCAAATGCCTTCTTAAGATCTAAGAATATCCCCACTGCATATATTTTTTGTTCAATTGCTGTTGTTATTTCTTCCACAAATTGAATAAGTGTATGTGAAGTTGTCCTATTAGCCCTGAAACCATATTGCTGATCACACAGTATATTGTGTTTAGCAATGAAGTTTTCGAGCCTTGTAGAGAATATTTTTTCTAGTATTTTTGAGAATTGGGAGAGCAGTGAAACAGGTCTGTAGTTTGAAAGTGTATGTTTTTCACCAGCCTTGTATATTGGTATCACTTTTGCCATTTTCATTTTATCTGGAAAGACTCCAGTTTTCAGAGATTGATTACATACATGCGTTAGAGGTTTAACAACACAACCAATAATACTTTTTACCATAAACATGTCAATACCATTCCAGTCAGTTGACTTTTTACTCTTAAATGTTTTAACAATCTCTATAATTTATTTTTCATCAGTTTCCTTAACAAACATAGATTTATTAATATTTACATTCTTGCTTAGCACATCATTTATACTGCCAGACTTTGCAAACTCCTCAGCTAAACCTGGACCAACTCCCACAAAATAATCATTAAATTCATTTGCAGCCAAGGTCATATCCTTAACTACTGTATTGTTTATTGTCAGAAA
Organism: Thaleichthys pacificus; assembly: GCA_023658055.1. NCBI lineage: Eukaryota > Metazoa > Chordata > Actinopteri > Osmeriformes > Osmeridae > Thaleichthys > Thaleichthys pacificus. The sequence goes on along the minus strand of CM042874.1, from coordinate 15,121,037 downwards.
ATAGTTAGTGTCTCCTGTTTTGCCTTTTTTATTCTTGATAATTTCATTCAGCACCTTCCAGGTGTTACTTATATTGCTTCTGTTGTCCTCCAGTAGTTTACTATAGTAATTCTTTTTGTTGTTTCTCATGATTCTGGTCAGTTTGTTTTTGTATGTCTTATATTTATTTTCTGCTTCTTTTGTCCTCTTCTTTAAAAACTCTTTGTATAATACATTTTTCTTCTTACATGCATTTAATATTCCATTAGTTATCCACGGTTTTTCATCAGATTTCAGTTTTACTTCTTTCTTTACTACAGGACAGTTGTTTTCATAAAGTGATGTTACAGCAGTCAAAAATGAATCATAGGCTTCATTCACGTTATCTACGTACACTTTGCCCCAGTCTTGTTTCATTAAATCGTCTTTGAATGTATTGATGTTTTCTTGGGTTCTGTGTCGGGTCATTATGTATATTTTGTTTTCTTTCCTGGTCTTAGTGTAGCTATGTATGTTTGCAAAAACTGGCAGATGATCACTGACGTCCTTCATTATTAGTCCACTTTCAACTTTATAGTCAATGACGTTGGTAAATATGTTTTCAATTAATGTAGCACTATTTGTTGTAATTCTGGTTGGTCGAGTGATTGAGGGATATAAACCGATACTGTACATCAAATTAATGAACTCTGTAGTTTTGTTGTGTTCTTGTGGGTTGAGCAAGTCAATATTAAAGTCTCCGCAGATATTTTTTTTTTTTTGTTATTGCTATTACTGAATATTTCTGTTATTTTCCCCTTAAACATGTCAATATTTGATCCCGGTTTCCTACAGATGCAGCTAATTAGAATGTTTTTAGATGTTTCCATGTCAATTTGTACTGTGATGCATTCCATAATTGTATCTAAAGCAAAATACATTTTATTAACTATTTTACATTGATATCTTTGGTCAATATATAGTGCCACCCCCCCCCCCCCCCCCCCCCCCCCACCCTTTGATTGTTTCCTGTTGATGAAAAACAGTTCGTATCCCTCAATCTCAACCAAATCATGATGTTCTTCCGTGAGCCACGTTTCTGTTATTGCTATTGCTGTGAATCTATTTTCCACTTGTTTTAGGCACTGTTTGATTTTTGAAAGGTTTGCGATAAGGCTCCTGCTGTTAAAATGTATAATTGATATTGTGCCATCCATTTTTATGTATTTTTTGAACTGCTCAACTGTGTAATATTCACACTGGCTGTGAGTACCAATGTAAAAGTTATTATCTGGGTCAATGTCATTTTCAATATCTTGTGGTTTATGTTCTGTATATTTGAAAGTTTCCAAGTTCAATTGATCATATGTAGCAGATGAGTTTCTGTCCGAGTTTGTCATAATCATTGTGTTTGATAAGTTCAGTTCCGATTGTATTCAGTTACCTTATGTAGGCCTATGTTGCTCTCGATTCATTCCTTCTTCAAACTTATCCAGCTCGGTGATGTCCCTGATGAGAAGCACTTTCGCTGCCTCCGGTGTCGACCCATGTAGTTTGATGAATGTTTTACAATTCCTTGCCCATGTTGCCTGGATCTTGTTTTGTTTTCTGAGTATGCGTGCTTTCCTGGCGATGTCAGCATTTTTCTTGGTGAGGTGATCGTTGATGTAAACTTCGGTGCCTTTTAATTTCCTTCCCTGTCTGAGGAGTTCTGACTTTTTCTGTTCGTGAACCGGATTATTACCAATGGAGTGGCCGTTTTGTTATTGCTTGGCAGGGTATGACAAGCCTCAATGTCCCCGCTGTCAACATAAATGCCTTTGCTGTCCAAAAAGCAAATCACCTGTTGTTCCAGCGACTCCTCCTCAGAAGCTTCACTCACTCCGGCAGCAGGGTGCCCAGTGACTGCAGCCACCCTGGCATAGTTCCGGTGTTTGGTTCTCAGGCCACTGATAACCACGTTGTTAATTCTGGAGTATTGCTCGAGGTCAGCAACTTGGATTGGGGGGGACACAACCCCCCCAATCCTGGGGAAAATACATTTGTCACCCCCAATATATCACTGTAAACATAAATAGGTAATTTCATTGTTAATAACATGCAGTGAAGGTACTTGTGCTGATTATAGACACATAATAAGCGTTTGTAAGTTTAACTTGTGTTTCAGCACAACTTTTGCTGTCCCCCCCAGGAACTGCTCTTGAGAAAAAGTCTCAAGAGCAGTCTTGAGAACCCCCCCCCCCCCCCCCCCGGCTGTGCCTCCTAGAGTCTTGAGTGCCCAGTGTCCATGTCTGGTGTGTGTGTGTGTTTAGGCTGCATCAGCACAGTGTTGTTGACCAGACAGCGACAGACCCAGAGGCGGATCTTCCCCCGCTCATCAAGGCCCTGCCCTGGAGCTGCTCAGCCAAGCTCCAAACGCTACAAAAGACCCTCCAGGTAAGAACGCAAGTTCACCTGTGCATGCTCGTCTGCACTCCCCATGTCGTCACGATGAGGACATTTCCTGCTAGGCACGGCTATGGCTAAAGCATGTCAGAGGAGACGTGCAAGGTGATGTTCAGAAGTCGAGTGGGTTTAACCCACAGGTCGTAATCCCAGCTAGTTCTTTCAGATTCACATTCAAATGTATTTTCTCTCAGAGACTGGAGGAGGAGGAGGAGAGAAGGAAGAGGAGCAGGGCGCCCCAACAAAAGCCGCTGCCCCCTCAGACCACTGTGGTTGACGTAGCCCATCCCCAGAACCAGGGGGCGCTGGCACTCACAGCTACTGCCCGAGTCTCCCATAGGGTGCTCCCCGAGACCATCAACATCCAGATGTACCCCCCTGTCTACAATGACCTCACTGGAGAGGTGTGTATGTGTTATGTGTGTGTGTGTGTTTCTTTATTTGTGCTTGAGGTGGACCGAGTCAGAGGTTGCAGTCATATGTGTTTGTGAAAGGGCCAATTTGGCATACAGTATTACATTAGGTTGGTTCTGGATTGTAACAACTACAAAGAGTCTAGGGGTGGAGATGCACCCAAATGAGGAGAATCGTAGATGGAAAGAGGTTTTAATCCCTGATACATGTTTCGATGGAGGGGAAAAAACAAAACATTAGATCCATAAAGAATATTGAACTGTTCTTCCTTTGAAACTCCTCTGGATCGGCTGCTTACGCGTTTTCTTGGGGCATAACACAGTTATGTGTTACATTAGTATTTACGTTGCTGCCCGTCAAATGAGCCAGTAGTGGCTGAATATGTCTTCCACAACCTGGCCGTGAGGCGGCTGGTGTCGATGTCACTCTTCAGGGGCTTAGACTCTTTGGGGATGTGAAAGTAGGTTTCAATAATTTCCTGAAATGAGGAATGGAGAATGAATCGATTGAAGATTTTACGATCATGTAAGAAAATGTGGCTTGATCAGTCTGTGTGGATTTACTCCCAAAACAGCTTAAACTCTGCTCTGTCCGATGGATGGATTGCAATCTATTTGCTGGTGAAGAAATAAAAGAAGTCTACAGGGAACTATCCAAAAGTATATCAACGCAGTACCTCAACTTTGACGAGGTGAGCGCAAAAAAACATATACAAAATAGATAAAATAGTGTGAGCTCTCTGTTGTCTCCAAAATAAGTGCACTTATTCTGTGTCCTATAGGACCCAATGATGGAACATTTTTTGACCAATACCAAGTACAGCCCAAAGAGAAAAAATCAAGAGAGGTTCATCAACCCTGAGCTGAAAATGCAGACAACTCAATGCATGTCACACAGGTAGGGGTGCATCAAAGGCCTACAAACCAACTTAACCAATTCCATTCATGCATTAACTGCATTGGGTGTATTTAATGGGTTGTTAAATCATGGATAACTTTATTTCACATTATAAAACGTGTATTCACCACGGTCACATTCATTCATCATTTATAATCACTAGCATTTTACTTCTATTACTAATTATTTTCACATCTCAGTGTATTTTTATCACTGAGGTTCCTTGGGGAGTTTACGTTATTTATGCATCATACACCTCCGTTTATGTCCATTGGAGTCAGGTTAGTTACCATGGTTCCCTAATCCCTTGCGATTCAAAGAATAAATAACTCATGACCAATCAACATATCTCCAAGTAATGCCTTTCATCCGATTCGACACACTAACCAGAATACCTTACAACAAACCAGCAAAACAGATATAGATCTCCTGCAAAAGCAAACAAATCTTGCCAAACTCTACAATTATTTTAAAAAAATACTCCCAATTTAAAGAATATTTCCAAAATTGTCTCTTGGAGGACAGTAAAGTTTTCAAAGTCTAAATCTAAGGCATTATTGAAGGGAATTGAATCCCGACCCTTGTGACGCCCACAGCCGTGCCCCTTTTTAATTGTTCATGTTTTTCCCTCTGATACCTGCACCTGTGTCTTTTGTGTCTCTGAGGTTTTCAGTTTGCTCCTTTGTTGTAGTTAATTTCACCTGTGTTTCCTTTGTTCTTGTGTCTATTTATATGGTTCCTCCCCTGATCAGTCTTTGTCAGTTCCTTGTCGTACCTGTCTTTGAGTAGGTATTCCTGTGTGTCTTCGGAGTTTTGAAGATGTATATCTTTTAGTTTTGATCCCGTCTTGCCTGCCTCCCTCCTTGTGTTTGGATCCACCTCCTGCACTCACCCCAGACAAGCCCATGATTGACACACATAAGTGGGGTACATTATCAAACCCAGCATCCAATCAGCCAGATCAAACAAACCCATTTAAACTAGAAGTCATGTTTATGGTTTTCTTCACCTAACCGCCACTGTCATCCTTGACATTTTTGATAATGGGCTATACCTTGACTTTTAGTCATTACTGCAGGTCAGTTTACGTACTATTGCAGGGAGCATGCATTAAAGGTGACCTGCTTGGGACGTGCTACCTCATATCATCCCAAGTTAAACAGGTGCAGGAATGTTGGAATTGGTTTGCTTTTGTACCGTTTTCTGTTTTGGTACTGTATCAGACATACCACGTCATGGAACAAATGCATACACACCTGTACTCTCGCATGTGTGTCATCAGAAAGAGGTGTGACGGCCCTGTGGACCATAAGAAACCAACGGACATCAACTCGCGGGCCTATAACGCGTGGCTACAGTGGTGGAAGACCAACCTCACACTGGAAGACTACCTTCAATACATCTCCAACCAGGTCTGACCCCGGCCCACGCATTCGTTGTTTCTGCATGAGCAAAAGTGAGCATGAAGGTTTGAATGCGAGCAGTTGGCGGTGCAATTGGCGGTGTGCGTGTATGCAAAGTTGAAATATAATAGATGACTTTTCACCAATTATATTAAAACCTCCAACACGCACGATAATTTGATTTCCTTTGGCACATACACTCTGTGGATGAATGCAGAAGGAAGGTTTGACCTCTTAACTCTTGTCACTAGGACTCTGACTATCTGGGCGTGGTCTTTCACCTGTACGACAGTGATGATGCAGATGATGAAGAGGATGAGAAGAGGAGGTTGCTGCAACTCCAACAGAAGGAGGTGGAAAGGTATGTGGGTAGCGCCCAGCAGCAAGACACAAAACACAAACCAAAACTCCATACCCTGTCTCTTGGAATGTAACAGTTTGATCGAGCAGGTCTAAGTTTTATTCATGATGATCAGCATGAACATTTACAGCTTCATGCAGAACCGCTTAAAACTAAGTCCATCCCCTCTTCCATGCCTGATTCTCATCTTCAGACGTCAAAGAGAGAAGATTGAGGCTCTGAAGAGAACAAAACAAGAGTATGTAGCAGGGGTGTGGAATGTCAACGCTGTGATGTTAGGGGGTCTCTGGAAGGAACCTGTAATGGAGGGTAAAAATAAACCCCAAACACTGTAACAGCCTACTCTTTTATCACACACACAAATCACAGATCTAAACAAGATTTGTCACACACTGCTTGACTGTTTACATACTTACCACAGCTCTGAATTTGCAAGCACTACATTTATTGACAGTATTTTAATTTCACATCCATCGCGCACACACTCACTTAAACAGGTAACATTCTGCTCAAGGAACTATTGACAAGGACGACCTATTGTCTGTGGGTGTTGTTAATATTTGATTTGTGATTGTAGATGAGGAAGTGAGCCTAGATGAAGAGACCTCACACAACCCTAAACAGGTGCAGTACATGCATGTGCTTGTCTGATTGTTTGCCGAGTTACTGGGGAATCGCTATCACAGCAGCCTAATATCTTATATTTTCTCCCCATATCAAATACATACCATTCATTGGCACTAACAACTCAATTATTGTTTAACTATGCAATCCTGGTTCTTGATTATCTGCTGCACTCACTTTATTCACTATTTGTATGTACCTTTGAGTAAGCAGATTTGAGTGAATGTGAATACAAATTTACAGGCCTATTACTTTACGTATGCTTTCATCAATGTAACATTTTATGGAGGGGAGCATCCAGAGAGCAAGTAGGACTACACTGTAGGAACACATTCCAAATCAGACCCTAACCCACATCACTACAACCACCACCACCATTTCCGAACAGGGTTCACAGAAAGGCCATAAGCCGGCGGCAAGGACAGGGACGAACGGAGACAGGCCTACGGACAGCGAGGAGCAACTCCAGAGGAGACTGGAGAGGATCTGGGCTGCCGTGTCTCTCCCCAATGCCCAGAGACTGGACATGGCCATTAAATACAGCTCCCACAACCACAGGAACCGGCTGGAGGAGGTTGTGGTTCGACATTCTCTCTACACAAAAACACATAACCGTCGAAAAATGTATTTGCTTCAACGTGTGTTTGTGAGTGTGAACGTGTTGTACATGTAAGAGTGTGATAACATTTATGTGTGTGTGTTTCAAGGCTACAGCAGCATGGGAGTGTGTTGCTCGACTTATCCAGCAACGGGAGTCTCTGCTTGCTCGCCTAGAACTGTTTGAGCGTGAGGCTTCTGACCCCAACAGGTTCTTTCAGCCTGGTATAACAATCTCTTTTGTCCTCTTGTGTCAACAGTTTAGATAGCATTGATATTGCGTCGTTGGATGTTTAAAAAAAATATTTTTTATAATTTATTATTTTACCCAAGCAACATACAAATACAGTAGCTCATACATAAAATACAGCATATTCAATATTAGCCAGAAAGGTTTTATATTTACCGTTTACACCTTCATGTTATCTTGTGACTTAACAGATATCTAATCTGTCTAGTTTATAAGATTAAAGTTTTCTCTTTGTGCGTGTTGGGTTTTCGTTAAACCATATTTTGTTGCTCACTGAGCTAGATTTGTTATTTTTCAATTTGATTATGACATTTTTTGAAGGCTACAAAGGAGCTTCAGTAGCCAGGATGGAGGAGTCCAAGCACAGGGACAAACTCCATGGCCAGCTGACATCTCTGGAGAAGTTGTTGTCTAAGACCATCCATCACATCTCAGACTGCTTCAATGACACAGTCTCCTACAAAGTGAGTAGGATGAATCTGTGTCTGTATACCCGTCACAGTCATGCTGGTCATGAGCATAGACAATAGGAGGTTTTGTGTCGCTTTTTCTTTATTTCATCTTTTATCATTTCTGAGTTTTTTACCTTGACAATGTTCACCTCATCGCTACCTTTACTTTACTTGTAGCCAAGTGAAAAGTCTGACCCTATAGCTTTTACAGCTGCTTGGTAGTAACAAAGTTACAAGGGAGGGGTGGTAGAGAAGAAAAAAAACATACAAAATCCAGGCTAATGAAGTCACATTGTACAAAGTGTGTGTGCCAGATAAAAAGGTCAAATTATAGAATTGTGATATACGCTGTGTACATTGTGTCGCAGGGCAGACCATACTGTGAGAAGATGCGATGGGATCGCATTGAGATGCTGTACTGGCTCCAACAAGAGAAGCGGGTCTGTACCCTGGACAGGGTGGTGGAGGGGAGGGTCTCTGTCCCAGCTAGACTGCCCCCACTGGGTCCCATTCTCCAGCTGTACAGTGGTACCTACCCCACCCCAATGGGCCACACCCCTACATCCAGCCAAAGCACACATTTAGCCCCACTCACAGATCCCAATGAGCTGCGTGTAACATGCATACGTTTGAACACTGTCAACAAATGAATTAATGTTTGAACTCATTGCTTTTTTTTATGTGCCTGGTGGCAGATTTATTCTCATTATAGCTCAAAAAAAATAGGTATATGTAGCAAAAATCAATCATTTACAAGGGGTATGCCTATGAACCATAGTGTACCAAGTTTTATTATTAAATAATTATTGATTGTTGTTTAGAACACACCTTATTCCAGAAACACGGTTTAACAAACTGTAAGCCTAACCCTGAACTCTGAGTTGATTTACCCTAAAATGGGAAACTGACTTTTTGGTCCCAGAACAGCTTATTTTAATTAGTTAAATCAACTTGGAGTATGTCCACTCGAGTTAAGCACGGGCATGAGGACTATAAAATGCCAACATCGATGGAATTCCGATAATAGGATCCACCATGGCACCCGGCGACTAAAAACATCCTCCTACTTCACCCCACTTCAGTTAGAAGTGTTAACACGTGTTTATGGTGAATCGGAGCACATATGCCGGAAAGAAGCGACAATTGGCGTGAGAGACAATTGCTGGCCGAATCAATGGCTTAAATGCAGTAGCCAGTCCATACATTGAACATTGAACCACACTTTCCGTTGTTATTATTACAGGTGAAAAAGTGGTGGAATGTAATTGAATAAAATAGCATGTTCACATAGGTACTTTCCACAGGCGCAAAGATTACTACAAACAGCCCCAATACCATTGATTTAGATTGTTAATAGCTTTGTATCTTTTCTCCTGTCTAATGTAGTCACATGATCGACATGCATGTTCAAGTCCAAAATACCATCCCTTAACTTTATAGTTTTTCCTCCAGCTGTGGTACTTCATGTACTCTTCATCATTCTTGTCAAGGAAAAGCAGCCGATCTGCCAGTTCCTTTTGATTGGGGAAGTCATCCACATGAAGAAAAGAGTCTGCTGGAATGAATTCCTCATAGTTTTGCCTGGATGGGCCCAAAACTACTGGGACAGCTCCCAAACTCATGGCATTGTACAACTTCTCAGTGATGTAGTCTTTGAAGACTGAATTTTCAAAGGACAGGTAAAATTTGCATCCAGAAATTGTTTTTGTATAGTCTTCGTTGTTTACGTATGTACCAAAGTGTCGTCCATAGGCCTCTACTTTGACATGGTTACTCAGCTCATTGTAGACCTGAACTCTTCTGAAGGATGGGTGCCAGTTGCTCACAATCCAGCACACCAATTTATTCTTCGTTGGCAGCTCAAAGTGTTTGTCCACAGCTGTTACCTCAACTAAGGATCCATAAGGAACAGGTACAGAGGAATCCTGTCGATAATTTGAGGTCATATTAAACAGGTTATCGAACTTGGGCCATCTTTTAGAGTTGGCAGGTGATTCAGCATTGAACCACACCCATTTCTGGAACCAGGGATGTGGGTTTTGTGGCATGTTGCCCAGATCTTCATGGATGTCCCGGTGATGAAAGAGGACTCCATGTGCAATATTAAAAAGGCTCTTGTCGTCTGTCAAGCGACAACCTTGAACATTGAAATCAGCACATGAATGAAGGTCAAAAGATTGTCCAAATGGCCACATCCAGATCAGGAGAATAGTGTCTGGATTGTCAGCTCTGAGGATTACTTGGGAGTTCTGCTTGCCTGTCTTCTGGGGTTGTGAGGTTTGGAATAGGACCTCAGTCTGATTCCCCTCTCGATTTAGCCCATCTTGGCAGACACAGATAGCTTTCTCATTTGATTCTCTGTCCGTGCACAACAGTGAGTTGATGTTGGGTTTGTAGTATGTAAAAAATACAACAAAGGAGCACACCACCACAAAGCTGCAAATCAATGCAGGCCGTAGTACTGTCCCTTGGAAGTTGACTTGATCATGTCTGTGTGTCAGAAAATACAGCCATTACAATACATCAATAACTTCAAAACAATACATCACAATATTGGTTACTATTTGTTGCAGATGGTGAGTGATATGGAGAAATTAAGACTGATGCTATGTATTTGGAGTCCAAATCAAGTAGGCCTAAGGATCAGTATACTTGGGTTTTAACACCTGCATGAAATGTAGTTTAATGTCTCGACATTATGAACTACACTGTTTACCACTACAGTTCATTGTGGCCTGATATGATATTACATTTGATTATCAACAGATACATTCTAGCATAGAAAAAATTGTGTGGTACACACATTTATTTTGATTGTTAGTCTATGGTTTGAAATGGAAGGCTTTCTGCTTTATCTGTACTCACATATACATTTCTCTGACATGCTATACTTAGGAGCAGTCAGGTTTATAGTTATGGCCTTTAACTGTATATTTTTGTTTCACTGAGTCTTGGACAGAGACACAACACAACGTTGCTATCCACTAACCACACAAAACTGGTCATTAAGTCATATGTTGCACGGTGAACACCATGCAACATATGCATTTTTGCATATGTTGACCACCCATGCTGCTCATTCTTTATTCTTATTTTTATATATATTTTATATTTAATTTGTTTTACTCTTAGATTGTTTAGTTCTTAGAAATAGTTACATTTTAGTATTTTTACTTAATTTAAGATTTGTATATGTCTAGTGTTTTGCATCTCCCTGCCACAGTAAATTCCGTGTTTGTATAACATACATGGCGAATAAACCGAATTCTGATTCTGATTCTAAACAATTCAAAAAGTATGACTCCTATCGCTCCTATCAAAGTCAGAGCCATTATGCAGAACAAGAAGGAAGTTGATGTTGACATAGAAAACATGAACCTTGGTTAAAGTTTTCCAGGCGTTTAATTATTTAGATCACTGAATTAATACAATAATAATGTTTGACATAAAAACATTTTACATGTTAACATTTTAATCATAATTACAATTCATTTGAATAATTTATCATCCATTGGATTGGTATTTGTAAACTATAGACATGTCCGCAAAACTATACAAACACCCAATTTTTTTTTTATTTCATTCAGAGAAAGATGTCTGTTTGAATAAAAAAATGCTGTTCTGCTTATCAACCTCTGTAATGTAAAACGTTATGGTCTCTTGATAAAGAACTACCGTACCTCCACACGGTCCAGTTGTATTACAAAGTTAATCTATGACGATTGTCCATCGGTAGAAATACTTTACAATATATCAATTCAAATAACTCTACCATGTCATCAACTCAACTCACCTTACCAGGAGGTGGATAATTGAAAATTAGGGTGTCACACACTATTTGAGTAATGCGATAAGAACACAAGATGTGGGAATACTCTCACTTCCTCCTGAATAAAAGAGAGGTGTGGCCTGTATAACATTTTATCACCTGCCAGGTGAACAATGTAGAGTGGAATTATCTTAAGTAAAGTCGAAAGTCGCTTTTGGCAATATCTCTGAACTTCATTCATTAAATTATATCAGGGGATGTTGTTGTTCGTCCCACAGGCATGACAGGCGTCATTTGAATCAAGTGTTTTCATTTAAATATTATTTAATTAAAATAATTGTGGTAGAATACAGGAAGTGTGAAATTGAAAAGCTTTCTTTTATGTTGTAACCTGACTGAAAGTATAACAGACGTGGTCTTGCAAGCTCCGTCAGAGGTATCAGGCAATCGTCCCGCACTGGGTTCGAACTTAACACCTCTGGCTTCCCAAGCGTCACCACTACCAACTACGCCAACGAAAAGCTAGCAATTCGTTGACGCGGGTGGCCTGTTACATACCTGAGGAGTGAGTTTCACCGATACACACCGGCTACAAAAGCACACACAAAATGTAAAACAAATGTAAAAAATCTAACATATTGATATTGGAAAAAAGTGTGTCACCGCTTTACATTTACATTTATGCATTTAGCAGACGCTTTTATCCAAAGCGACTTCCAAGAGAGAGCATTACAAAAGAGCATAGGTCACTGATCATAACAACGAGATAGCCCCAAACATTGCAAGCAGCCAAAACATGAAGTATACATTGTGAAAAACCAAATAAGTGCCAAGGGGAAGAACCATAAGAGGCATGCAGTTAAACAAGTTACAATTAAACAACATGAAACTCAAAAAGTGCAAGAGTGTACCTGTAAAGAAGAAGACAAAAACAACAGTCAACAGTAACATATTTCACAGCGAGTACAATAATTTAAAACCGTCA
>CM042874.1:14897802-15108782 GCA_023658055.1 Thaleichthys pacificus | reverse complement strand
TTTTGACGAAGATCTGACAAAAATTGTAGGAGGAGTAGGCTTGGCCTCCTCCTACAAAACCAAAGGGTTTTGATAAAACCAGAAATTGCGGAAATTCTATATAACTGGAAAATGACGCCATGGTGTGCGTTGAACTTGGCTTGATCAGCAATGGCGGATTCCTCCAAAACATTGCGAACCATTGAAAAATTCATATTCTTCACAAATTGTCACTGTATAGAAAAATCCATGCTTGAATATTTCCACTCCTAAACGATCAAACCACGAACCCAGACAAAGCTAGCAAGTAAAACAACCATGGTACCATTGCTACGTGTTTAATGCTAGGTAGCTCTAACTATGCAGCAAACTAGACTACCTAGCTACAGTTTCGAAAATAATAATTTATGATGTGAAGACCGTCAGAACAACTTGGAACGCACAAACAAAATTACATCAACAATGACATGTGAAAATAGAACAACCCAACCGCACAATTACGTACAGTATACTAATTTCAAACGCGTCTCACGAAGCAAGTATAATGTTAAAGATTTTACGGCTTGCTAGCCTGTAATACTGTCTGTACAAAGAGAAATCCTTAGCTCAGCTAGCCTAGCTAGATTAGCTGCTATCCTGTTTACAACAGTATAAAAGTCTTCAAGTTATCATACGAATACAAACGCTAAAATACATGTTTTGTACTGCCGTTGTAGGCTCTTATTACTCACTGTCAAATGTAACAATGAAAATCTCTGAGGGCTGCAGGAGTCTCGTCAGTCGTTGTCTTCAAGTCTTCTCCAACAATAAAATAAAATGGTCTTCTTCTTGTGCGTCGTACCAAGCTTGCGCATGTGTCAAGGGGCTCTGGCCCCGTGTGTGAGAATGTGGAGCACGCGCGCACAGGAGCAAAGGGAGAGAGGATTTGGGTAAACAGCCCTAGAAATTAGCCAAGCATGCATGTTGCCAATTTTGATTGGCTGTACCGGACAAACGGTTTTGAAAATCAAATATATAAATTAGTTTTGAGTGAGGGTTGCTCCAACGATGATGGATGCCAATTCTGGGGAAGATTGAAAAAAAATTGTAGGGGGAGTAGGCTTTCAAAGGTTTTTGATAAAACCGGATCCACAAGGGCTTTTATTTCAAGCCAAGGAGTGAAGGGAAGGGGCTTGGTGAGCCTACCCATTCCAGAAAGCCTTGTATCTTTGTGCATCTGGGCGTGGCCTGTAGCGTCACCTATGGGTGATATTGGGCCATTTGTGGTGTGGTAGTTACTCTTGGCCTATACTATCAATGTTTCACGATTTGGAGAACTTTTTACCATTGCATACAAAATCGGAAATGCAATACCATCAAGATCCACAATGGCCTTTGCTAAAGACCAAGCAATGAGTGGGGGCTTGGTCAGCCCACACTCTCCTGAAATGTTGAGTATGCGTCTTGCCAAGCCTGCGTGTGTGTCAAGGGAAAGGCTGAGTGTGTGTGAGAATGTGGAGCGCGCGCGCTGAGGAGCAGAGGGAGACATTACATTGCAAATTTCCTTAGCAATTAGCCAAGCATGCTAGTTTCAAATATTCACCAAAAATCTACTTTTCATGCTCACAGTCAACTTTTCCTCAGATTTGTGTACTAAACATTCTCAAGAGTCTTCAGATGAACTTGTGATTGCATCAGAGTATCAGTTTTTGACTGGCGGATGTGTAAAGCATTTTTTTAGCGTCAGCGATAAATTCGATTTGCTTTATATCAATCATTTTTGGAGATACGAAGTTGCCTTTGCACATGGTAACATGTTGTAGTGTCTTCCACCGATATACCAAGTTTAGTGTTGATATATCAAAGATTTGCTGAGATTTGACCCAAATTCCTGTTTGGTTGCTTTTTGGCCAATTTTGATTGGCTTTACCAGACAAACGGTTTAGAAAATCAAAACGCCATGGGATAACTTTTGTGAGGCTTGGTCTGAAGATCATCACTGGTAATTTTGAAGAAGATATGACAACAATTGTAGGAGGAGTAGGCTTTCAAAGGTTTTTGATAAAACCGGAAATGGCGTAAAATCTATATAACCGGAAATTGACGTAATAGGGTGCGTTGAACTCGTCTTGATCCAGGGAATCCAGTGGTACCTCATTTTTGAAAATCAGTCATACGGTTCAAAAGTTGCGTGTGTGAACACAAGTCCAACTTTGACCCATTGGTGGCGCTAGAGTGGTCTAATGGGATACATGAAACTTGGTGTAGGTATAGAAGGAACTGTCCTTAATGAGTGTGCCAAATTTCACAAAAAGTTATCCAAGGGGTCTAGGGGCTGCCATTGACTCCCATGGAACTAGAATAATAATAATAATAATAATAATAAAACTAACAATAACAATAGGTTTCCTCCTTACGGAGGAATCCTAATAATAATAAAACTAACAATAACAATAGGTTTCCTCCTTACGGAGGAATCCTAATAATAATAAAACTAACAATAACAATAGGTTTCCTCCTTACGGAGGAATCCTAATAAAACTAACAATAACAATAGGTTCTCTCCTTACGGAGGAATCCTAATAATAATAAAACTAACAATAACAATAGGTTTCCTCCTTACGGAGGAATCCTAATAATAATAATAATAATAATAAAACTAACAATAACAATAGGTTTCCTCCTTACGGAGGAATCCTAATAAAACTAACAATAACAATAGGTTTCCTGCTTACGGAGGAATCCTAATAATACCACCAATTACAATAGGTGCCTCGCAGCTTCGCTGCTTGGCCCCTAATAATAATAAGAAAAGGTAGAAACACTTAAGTGGCTTCGCCGCTTCGCGGCTTGGCCACCAATAATAAGAAAAGGTAGAAACACTTAAGTGGCTTCGCCGCTTCGCGGCTTGGCCACCAATAATAATACCACCAATTACAATAGGTGCCTCGCAGCTTCGCTGCTTGGCCCCTAATAATACCACCAATAACAATAGGGTTCCCTCCTACCGGAGGAACCCTAATAATAATAATATGTAACAAAATACAAGCCGCAGTCTTTGCGGGAATCCAAAACACACAAGCCGCAGTCTTTGCGGTATCTCAAGCCACAGTCTTTGTGGTTTCCCAATATAAATCTAAAACATATAACAAACCAGAGCCGCATTCTATCTGTGGTCTCTCGAATCCGTCTTAGACCCGAGCTGCCTCTGCAGTTTCCAAAACATATTAAGATTAACTAGTGCCCTGACCCTTTCTGTGACACCACACCAATCAAGTTTTGTGATTTTGGTCACATAACATCCATGCTAAACCTAGAGTCAAAGTTCTGTGGACTAGACATCGTCATAGCAGAGAAGAAAACGCTCTGGAGTTTAGGTGTCCCACATTACCCAATGTCCCAGATTACCCGAATTCACCCTAGGTAACAATACACTTTAATTAAATATGTATATTTAAAGAGCAATTGTAATTTACCTTGATCAATTAATTAATCATTTAGAATACTGATATTATATTATTCATTTATGTATTTAATTATTTGTTTGAGTTTTTTGCCAGGTAAAATCCGTTTATTTGTTGGGGTTAACGACTTTGCCACCATGTTGTTTTTATTTATTTTAGAGCAGTTCACAAAATCTTGTAAATATCCACAATGCCTTTAAAACCAGCAGTCTGTCTCTTTATGCCACAATTTCAAATCTGTTGTGAAATCATTTTTACATTTGCTAGCAGCAGGAATTACTATGGTTGCTGGTGCAAGGCATCTTGTTTAATCTATTTATTAGGTAATCATTTAAATAAGCATTCTTTTAATAGCTCACCCAAGATTGCTGACGAGGGGTATTTATGTTCATCTTCATGTATATGTATTTGTGTGTACTTGTTCAATTGTATGTATGTCTAGTGTATTTATTTATATGTTTGAGTGTATAGCCAAGTAGAGTCAGTTTATCTGTTTATTTGTTGTCATTAACATGAGACCAAACTTTTTGATATTTCTAAGCACAATCTGTAGAGAAGTGCACCAATCCTCAAAATTAAAACCACCTATGAAACCTTCACACGTATATTATAGAGCAAATGCACAACATGTAAAATATAAAACAGCAGCTATGAAGCCTGCACCTACTTGTCAGCAGAAACATTACATTTACATTTATGCATTTAGCAGACGCTTTTATCCAAAGCGACTTCCAGGAGAGAGCATTACAAAAGAGCATAGGTCACTGATCATAACAACGAGATAGCCCCAAACATTGCAAGCAGCCAAAACATGAAGTATACATTGTGAAAAACCAAATAAGTGCCAAGAGGAAGAACCATAAGAGCATGCAGTTAAACAAGTTACAATTAAACAGCATGAAACTCAAAAGTGCAAGAGTGTACCTGTAAAGAAGAAGACAAAAACAACAGTCAACAGTAAAATATTTCAAGATATTCAAGATATAGAAACAGAAGCTGAACTGCAGTCAGAAGAAGATAATACATCACCAACCAACCAAATCACCAACCAAACTTGCTCTCAGCACAAAGTCAAATAAACCATTTACTGTAAGGATGGTTAAAGACACAGTAAGTAATTTCAAACTTAAACATGATATGTATCACCAAAAAATATACTAAATACACATTTGATGGATAAATGTTTTTTGCATTATTTCACAACAGGAGACCACATCATAGCCCCAGCTTTAGACAAGAGATTACTACAGAGTGCAGCAGAGTGGGTTATGTTAACCAAATCCAGGTTAACACCAGCAAGACCAAAGACTTGGTCTTGGACTTCAGAAGGAATAAGTCTCTGCTGAACCCTGTTTCCATCCATGGTGAGGACAGAGGCGGTACAGTACTACCAGTACTTTACGAGATTACATTTACATTTATGCATTTAGCAGACACTTTTATCCAAAGCGACTTCCAAGAGAGAGCTTTACAAAAGTGCATAGATCACTGATCATATCAACGATGCGCTTATTTGCAATGATCCAAATAAGTGCAGTAAATTAATTAAGAAGGCTGGCTCTGTTACAGCTGAGCCTTGACCCCCTGGAGGTGATGACTGAGAGGAGAATGCTGACCAGCCATCATGAACAACGCCTCTCATCCACTTTATGGGACTGTTACTGGGCAGTGGAGCACTTCTAGCAAAAGACTGCTCCAGCTACAGTGTTCAAGGGAACATTTCCGCAGGTCTTTTTTCCCGGCAGCTGTCAGGGTGTGTAATGCTGCCCTAGACTAGGACTGGTAGCCCTTCATTTGCTCATGTATGGACAGCATGTTGCTCCGTTGCTACTTTTTGGATCAATCTGTATAAACCTATTCACATTTTACACATATTGGTTTTACAGTGATTATGATCATCATATTTTTCACACACCTATTTATTAATTTCTATCTATTAATTTTATATAACTTTTTGTCTATTCTGATGTGTGTTTTTGTCTGACTCCTTCATCCTCTGCCAGGAACCTCGGGGTTACCATGGATGACAAGCACACTTTCACGGCCCACATTACTGCAGTCTCCCGGTCATGTAGATTCACCCTCTACAACATCCGGAAGATCAGGAGATACCTGTCTGAGCATTCCACCCAGCTGCTAGTCCAAGCACTTGTCCTCTACAGTTATGCATTTAGCAGGCACTTTCATCCAAAGCGACTTCCAAGAGAGAGCTTTACAAAAGAGCATAGGTCACTGATCATAACAACGAGATAGCCCCAAACATTGCGAGCAGCCAAAACATGAAGCTTACATTGTGAAAAACCAAATAAGTGCCAAAGGGAAGAACCATAAGAGCATGCAGTTAAACAAGTTACAATTAAACAACATGAAACTCAAAAAGTGCAAGAGTGTACCTGTAGAAAAGAAGACAAAACAACAATCAACAGTAAAATATTTCACAGCGAGTACAAGAATTTAAAACCGTCACAACTAACCAACAAGAGCAACAAGTCTCTCAATACGAGTCATTGTGATCCTGGAGGAAACTAACATCAGGTCCAGCCAAGCATTCCTAAGTGCCGTTGTACTCCCGGAACAAGTGCGTCTTGAGCCTTTTCTTGAAGGTGGGGAGACAGTCAGTGTCCCTGATGGAGGTGGGGAGTTGATTCCACCATTGGGGGGCCAGACAGGAGAAGAGCTTGTGTTGGGACCGGGCGCTCTTGAGCGGTGGGCCCACCAGACGGTTGTCAGAAGAAGACCGTAGGTGGCGGGTGGGGGTGTAAGGCTGCAGGAGAGACTTGATGTAGTCGGGTGCAGTCCCGTTCACCGCTCGGAAGGTCAGTACCAGAGTCTTGAATCTGATACGGGCCGTGATGGGAAGCCAGTGGAGGGAGATGAGGAGCGGGGTAACATGGGAGCGTCTGGGTAGATTGAAGACCAGACGGGCTGCCGCGTTCTGAATCCTCTGGAGAGGGCGGGTTGCGCATGCTGGGAGACCGGCGAGCAGCGAGTTGCAGTAGTCCAGCTTTGAGAGGACAAGTGCTTGGACTGGCAGCTGGGTGGAATGCTCAGACAGGTATCTCCTGATCTTCCGGATGTTGTAGAGGGTGAATCTACACGACCGGGAGACCGCAGCAATGTGGGCTGTGAGGGAGAGCTCGTCATCCATGGTCACCCCGAGGTTCCTGGCAGAGGATGAAGGGGTCACCGTCGCCGATCCCAGGGTGATTGAGAGATCATGGGAGATGGAGGGTTTGGCCGGGATGATGAGGAGTTCTGTTTTGGCGAGGTTAAGCTGGAGGTGGTGCTCGGTCATCCAGGCGGAGATGTCTGTGAGGCAGGCCTCGATCCTAGCTGAGATCCCCGGATCAGTCGGGGGGAACGACAGGTACAGCTGTGTGTCGTCAGAATAGCAGTGGTAAGAGAAGCCATGGGAGGTGATGATTGGTCCAAGCGAGGTGGTGTAGAGGGAGAAGAGGAGGGGTCCAAGGACGGAATGATGACGGATGACCTCGAAGCCACTCTGGTAGACTGGAGGGCAGTGGTGACTGACAGGAGGGCAGTTTCTGTGGAGTGGCCAGTCTTGAAGCCCGATTGGTTGGGGTCAAGCAAGTTGTTCTGAGAGAGAAAGTTTGACAGTTGGTTAGATACAGCACGTTCAATTGTTTTAGAAAAGAAGGGTAGTAGTGATACTGGTCTGTTCTGGAAGACGGCTGGGTTAAGGGAGGGTTTTTTGAGTAGAGGTGAGATGCTGGATAAGGTGTGTGATTTGAATATCGAAATTGTTTTCACTGGAGATATAAATATTGACTGGCTATCGCCCAACTGTTCCTTAAAGAACCAACTGGCCACCATAACTGATGCATGCTGTTTGAAACAAGTGGTTACACAACCAACACGACTAAGCACAAACAACAAGGGCATCAACACAGCATCTTGTATTGATCACATTTATTTGAGTGCAGATGACTTATATACCAAGGCTGTATCAGTCCCAATAGGATGTAGTGACCACTGACCACAATATTGTAGTGGTAGCAAGGAAAATGAAGGTTCCCAAAGCTAGACCTAGAGTAATCTATAAAAGGTCCTACAGAGGTTTTTCTGAGGAAGTCTTCCTGGAAGAGGTCAATAATATATGTTAACTAAGGTCTACAATGCAAAAGAACGAGATGAAGCACTAGATCTTTTTCTTGCAAAGTTTGTACCAGTTATTGACAAACATGCACCTGTTAGAAAAGTGACAGTGAGGACTTGTAGGGCACCATGGGTTGATGTGGAACTAAAGGGCTATATGTCTCAGCGAAATCAGGCCAAGGAAAAGGCACAGAACAGTGGTTGTACTAAGGACAGAGAAAATTACTGTAAACTGAGAAATCAAGTTACAAAACTCAATCAAAGGAAAAGGACACAATATTATGCTTTGCAATTAATCAGGACAAAGAATGACTCCAAAAAGCTTTGGAGTATGCTTAATGCTATAATGGGAAAAAACACCTCTCCACAACCTACTTTCATTGAAAGTGGGGGTACCTTTATCACAAAACCCAAAGAAATTGCAGATCACTTGAATATTTTTTTCAGAAGCAAGGTAAATACATTAAGGAAAGAATCATCACAGAGGGCTGACAACAGTTCAACCTTTGTCAACATCCAAGACTGTATGAAGGACAAACTTTGCCAGTTTGAGTTTAGTGAACTAACAGTGGAAACAGTGGCTCGGCTGGTGAAAGTGGCATGTGGTGACAAACAACCAGGGATGGATGGGATAGATGGTAAACTGATTGTAATGGCTGTAGATTATGTTGCACAGCCAATCTGTCATATATTAAACACCAATCTGAAACTATCAATCTTCCCTCAAGCCTGGAAAGAAGCTAAAATTATTCCCCTGCCTAAAGATAAGAAATCAGCATTTAGTGGCCCGAATTGTCGTCCAATATGCCTGTTACCAGCACTGAGTAAGATTCGTGAGAAGGCTGTATTTGATCAAATACAGGAATACTTCTCAGTAAGTAATCTGTTAACAAAGTGCCAACATGCTTACAGAAAGGGACATTCCACATGCACAGCACTGACTCAAATGGCAGATGACTGGTACAGAGATCTAGACAACAATATGTTATGTGGAGCAGTCCTTTTGGACTTTACAGCAGCATTTGATCTCCTTGAACATAAGCTTCTTCTGGAAAAACTGGTGAGCTATGGCTTTAAACCATCTGCAACTACCTGGATGGGAAGTTACCCATTAAATAGATCACAGAGTCTTCTTCAATGGAAGTCACTCGGACAGTGTGCTGGTGGATAGTGGAATTCCACAGGGAAGCTGTCTAGGCCCACTAATGTATTCTATCTTCACTAATGATCTACCTCAAGTATTAAGAAGTGCAAATCTAAGTATGTACGCAGATGACACTACTGTATATGCATCAGCAAAAACAGCAGAAGAACTGACAGTCATCCTAAACAGGGAGCTAAGTTCCATTGGAAAGTGGGTCCTTGATAACAAGATGGTTCTCAATTTAGCTAAAACAAAAAGCATCATCTTTGGGTCTAATAATTTCTCTTAGAGCAGAGCCACTGCTTAGACTGTGCATAGATGGAACTTCCATCAAACAAGTAAAGGTAACCAAGCTATTGGGAGTCACCCTAGATGATTAACTGTCCTGGTCAAAGCATATTGACACTATTGTCAATAAAATGGGCAAAGCACTAGGTGCAGTCAGACGATGCAGAAATCATCTTACACCTGATCTAAGAATACTGGTAGTTAGCTCTCTTGTTCTGTCACAGCTGGATTATTGCCAGATAGTATGGGCAAATGCCACCAAGAAAGACCTGAATAGATTACAGCTTGTACAAAACAAGGCTGCACGCTTTGCTCTACAGTGTCCTTACAGAACCAGCATACGAAGTATGCATGCCAGTGCACTGGCTAAAAGTTGAAGACAGGTTGGTTGCTGCACTTCTTTTGTCAACATGGCGCCTCTTGCAGTCTAAAACACCAGCAGATCAGTATAGGCAACTAAATAAAAATGTAGCCTCACATAACTATGCCACTAGACGAGCAAATAGAAAACACTTGGGTACAGCATACTTGTGACACCAGATGGTGATGTACTGTACATAAATGTGTAGTACTCTCTAACATGGTTTGCCGTTTACGCTTCTATGGAATTGGATATATCAGTGTTTTATATAATGACAAAGGTATCTACTGCATAACCACTATGTTAATTTTTGATATTTGTAATGTAAAATGGTATGATCATTATTTTTATGCATTTTAACTTTTGATACTTGTAATGTATGTTTTAAATGTTAGATATTGGTATTGTAATGTATGTTTTAAATGTTTGATGTTTGTATGTAAGTTTTATATGTGGACCCCACTAAAAGTAGCTCTGTCTTAGGGTAGAGCTAATGGGGATCCTTCTAAATAAACAAATAGTTTGTTGTGTATCGAGGCGACTAACTGCAGTGATCGTAATGAGTTAAAGTTAGCTAGTTAGCTAAATAGTTGGGTTGTTGTGTTAGACACAACCAGGCAACTAAACTCAAAATGCATTTGGAACTAAAGAGGGTACAATTTCTGGGGAAATTGTAGGGTGTGCCTGCTTGCGTCGGTTGTAAGTTTTTCCCTTCTAGTGATATTTACAAGCATTTAGCCTACTCATATTGCATATTTTATTAAGAACACCCTTTGAAACAGCTGCAAACCCCCTTTGAAACAAGCTACTGTAACAACGTTGTCACTGGCAGTATGGAATCGCGATTCAAACAGTACCGTCTGCTAACTGAAAATATGCCCCCCAAAACGTAAATAAGTTTGACATTAATGTAGGGGGAAATGGCTAATTCAAAATAAGTTTGCTAGAGGCAAGCTAGCTGCTGTTGCTCCACATTTCGCTGATTGTTTGAAAGCGCCGGAAATGAGAACGTTTCTTTTGACATAAAGTTTAGCTGTGGCATTGAAGACAGTACTACACACTGCCAGTGGGTGAGCCGAGTGTGAGGCTAACGTCAAAACAAGCCGTGGTGTCACTCAAATTCCAAGTTTTACACAAATCACAAAACTATGCTGACGCGCTGGCTGTCTTCGCAATCGCCATATCTTTATAACACTGCCCTCCTGATTTTTGATGTAGAATTGACCCTGGTACGAAATTAAGAAAATACTCATCAAAGATCGACAACAGCTGACGCAATCGTCAACGGAGGCTGACGGGGCTCTCACGTAGCAAACCAATCAAAGTTTTTACAGCAACCTACATTAAAATCTCACCTTCTGGCTATCTTCACAATAGTCATATCGTCATAACATTGCCCTCCTTCTGTGTTGTGGTGTAGAATTGACCGAACTATAAAAATACGAAAATACTAAACTACTATGACGCTTGCATGGCTGCCGCCTAGGCAGTCTCACGGGCGACCCGCACTCGCTCAAATTACAAAGACTTTCACAACCTAAATAAAAAATCCGAGATGGCAGTTCCACTCGAAATTGCTTTCTCAACAAAACCCAATGGTTGGTAATTTTGGGGGTTGGCATTTTTCACTCATAATCCAAGCTCCAATTTGCCTGCTAGAACGTCTCTATCACGTTGTATCCATGCGTCGTTGCTAACGTGTGCTGACGTAGTGACGTAGGCTAGCACTGCTACCCTTCGTTGACAGAAGACACTTTTCGCCACAAAAACTTAAGCTCAGCCTAAACCGTGCAACGGAACGTAAATCCCAATAGAAGCAACGCAATCGAGACCAAGACTAAACTTTTGACACCTAGGTTGTCTATGTAGGCCAAATATTGACTGAGTTTTAGGGGTGGGAAAATAATAATAAAAGAAGAAGAAGAAGATATATGTGAGAGAACAAAGGTTGTGCCCTTGCCGAAGGCAAAGCACACCCAACTAGAGAGGGTACAATTTCTGGGGAAATTGTAGGGTGTGCTCGCTTGCGTCGGTTGTAAGTTTTTCCCTTCTAGTGATATTTTCAAGCATTTAGCCTACTCATATTGCATATTTCATTAAGAACACCCTTTGAAACAGCTGCAAACCCCCTTTGAAACAAGCTACTGTAACAACGTTGTCACTGGCAGTATGGAATCGCGATTCAAACAGTACCGTCTGCTAACTGAAAATATGCCCCCCAAAACGTAAATAAGTTTGACATTAATGTAGGGGGAAATGGCTAATTCAAAATAAGTTTGCTAGAGGCAAGCTAGCTGCTGTTGCGCCACATTTCACTGATTGTTTGAAAGCGCCGGAAATGAGAATGTTTCTTTTGACATAAAGTTTAGCTGTGGCATTGAAGACAGTACTACTACACACTGCCAGTGGGTGAGCTGAGTCTGACTGAGGCTAACGTCAAAACAAGCCGTGGTGTCACTCAAATTCCAAGTTTTACACAAATCACAAAAATATGCTGACGCGCTGGCTGTCTTCGCAATCGCCATATCTTTATAACACTGCCCTCCTTCTGATTTTTGATGTAGAATTGACCCTGGTACAAAATTAAGAAAATACTCATCAAAGATCGACAACAGCTGACGCAATCGTCAACGGAGGCTGACGGGGCTCTCACGTAGCAAACCAATCAAAGTTTTTACAGCAACCTACATTAAAATCTCACCATCTGGCTGTCTTCACAATAGTCATATCGTCATAACATTGCCCTCCTTCTGTTTTGTGGTGTAGAATTGACCGAACTATAAAAATACGAAAATACTAAACTACTATGACGCTTGCATGGCTGCCGCCTAGGCAGTCTCACGGGCGACCCGCACTCGCTCAAATTACAAAGACTTTCACAACCTAAATAAAAAATCCGAGATGGCAGTTCCACTCGAAATTGCTTTCTCAACAAAACCCAATGGTTGGTAATTTGGGGGGTTGGCATTTTTCACTCATAATCCAAGCTCCAATTTGCGTGCTAGAACGTCTCTATCACGTTGTATCCATGCGTCGTTGCTAACGTGTGCTGACGTAGTGACGTAGGCTAGCACTGCTACCCTTCGTTGACAGAAGACACTTTTTGCCACAAAAACTTTGTAACCTCCTAAACTGTGCAACGGAACGTAAATCCCAATAGAAGCAACGCAATCGAGACCAAGACAAAACCTTTGACACCTAGGTTGTCTATGTAGGCCAAATATTGACTGAGTTTTAGGGGTGGGAAAATAATAATAAAAATAATAATAATAACTAGAGAGGGTACAATTTCTGGGGAAATTGTAGGGTGTGCTCGCTTGCGTCGGTTGTAAGTTTTTCCCTTCTAGTGATATTTTCAAGCATTTAGCCTACTCATATTGCATATTTCATTAAGAACACCCTTTGAAACAGCTGCAAACCCCCTTTGAAACAAGCTACTGTAACAACGTTGTCACTGGCAGTATGGAATCGCGATTCAAACAGTACCGTCTGCTAACTGAAAATATGCCCCCCAAAACGTAAATAAGTTTGACATTAATGTAGGGGGAAATGGCTAATTCAAAATAAGTTTGCTAGAGGCAAGCTAGCTGCTGTTGCTCCACATTTCACTGATTGTTTGAAAGCGCCGGAAATGAGAACGTTTCTTTTGACATAAAGTTTAGCTGTGGCATTGAAGACAGTACTACACACTGCCAGTGGGTGAGCCGAGTCTGACTGAGGCTAACGTCAAAACAAGCCGTGGTGTCACTCAAATTCCAAGTTTTACACAAATCACAAAAATATGCTGACGCGCTGGCTGTCTTCGCAATCGCCATATCTTTATAACACTGCCCTCCTTCTGATTTTTGATGTAGAATTGACCCTGGTACGAAATTAAGAAAATACTCATCAAAGATCGACAACAGCTGACGCAATCGTCAACGGAGGCTGACGGGGCTCACGTAGCAAACCAATCAAAGTTTTTACAGCAACCTACATTAAAATCTCACCATCTGGCTGTCTTCACAATAGTCATATCGTCATAACATTGCCCTCCTTCTGTTTTGTGGTGTAGAATTGACCGAACTATAAAAATACGAAAATACTAAACTACTATGACGCTTGCATGGCTGCCGCCTAGGCAGTCTCACGGGCGACCCGCACTCGCTCAAATTACAAAGACTTTCACAACCTAAATAAAAAATCCGAGATGGCAGTTCCACTCGAAATTGCTTTCTCAACAAAACCCAATGGTTGGTAATTTGGGGGGTTGGCATTTTTCACTCATAATCCAAGCTCCAATTTGCGTGCTAGAACGTCTCTATCACGTTGTATCCATGCGTCGTTGCTAACGTGTAGTGACGTAGGCTAGCACTGCTACCCTTCGTTGACAGAAGACACTTTTCGCCACAAAAACTTAAGCTCAGCCTAAACCGTACAACGGAACGTAAATCCCAATAGAAGCAACGCAATCGAGACCAAGACGAAACTTTTGACACCTAGGTTGTCTATGTAGGCCAAATATTGACTGAGTTTTAGGGGTGGGAAAAGAAGAAGAAGATATATGTGAGAGAACAAAGGTTGTGCCCTTGCCGAAGGCAAAGCACACCCAATAAGAAGATATATGTGAGAGAACAAAGGTTGTGCCCTTGCCGAAGGCAAAGCACACCCAATTAAGTGATTTGGAAATCTCTTTACACCGATATTCAACTGAATGTAAAACAAAGACAATTGAGGCTTGTGTTAAGACAGGGCTGCCAACTTTTCCAAAAACCTTGGCGTGAGATTTGGTAGCAACGAGCTACGGTATCGCGAGCTTCACCCACCCCCCCCCCCCCCCCCCACCCCCCTCCTTAGGCGAGCTTTCGCGAGCTTCACTCCCCCCCCAGGCGAGTTTACACGGCTGTTTGCGCGTCAATGATGCTTTACTCCGTTAACCTGTATGGTATGGGGGGTGATTAGTGACCTCACATATATGGGGGGTTATTAGTGCCCTCACACACACAGACAACATACACTGCGTAATAGATTTTCCCACAATGTGTGTGTCGTCTCAGCCTTTTTATCATTGGTTCTCAATGGGGGTGATGGCGGCGACGTAGCGACGTAGTACGTGAGGGAACTTTGATAGTGGCGACGTGTATGGCGACGTTATCTTTTCAAACGTCATACTAGTGTGTGTGACGTGTAGCCATAGAGTTAATATAACTAGAGTAAGCTACTTTTGTCTTCCAAGATGGCGTCCCCATTCATTTCTATGAGAAGTGCTCAGTGGCGCAGTGAGGCAAGCGAGAGCGCGAGACTGGACGCGGCCATCTTTCCACTTCCGTGTCTTCCGGTCTAGTTTTAAACAGTGGCTCTTTTTTCCCTAGCTCTGAGACCTTGTGCACGCTTGCAACTAGCTGTACACGTCATACTTTGCGACAACCAGTCGCGAGCATAGATTTATATAGTTACGAGCGTGTGAGCTAAGGCATTGCAGTTGCAGAATCTATGGGCAGAATGGGGTACAAGTCCGATAAGAATCAGACACATGATGCAAACTTAACGGAAATGTATTCTGTCACTGTATAGTATTCCTTTCACTTGTTTTTTAGAAATAGGCTTTAGGGCTAAATATAGGGCTATTCTAGACGGAACTCATCACATATGTTGCTTTTTTTCTTCGTGATATGAGTATGATTTCCAACGCATTGTATCGGATGAAATAAACTGTTAACATGAACAGCTCCGTCGTTGTTCTCGCCAGGCAAAGAAAGCTTAATAGTTATTTTGGTAACCGAAATCTTCCATAATGCAGACTTACCATAGCTTACTGTCAACTTTATATTCAAACGAAATGCCACGAAATTCACACTGCCTTCAATTTCACATCAGTGTCGAAATGTGACCTGTGTTTTATATGTTCAACCTAAAAAAACAAACGTCTATTAATGGATATAACGTGATCTAACAAGACGTGTTGATAATGTAATAAATAAAAGCTCGAGAAGTGTGTCTAAAATATACTTTATTGAACATTTGCCTTTAAAAGGGGCATATTCATAGAACCATATAGGCTACAAGACGTTTCCATCAGATGTAAGTGGGGGTGAAACATAGTCACTGAGGACCTTCATTGTCCCACAAAAGCAGTCTGGCTTGATGACACGATCAAAAAAAGAATAATGAGTGTGTTTAACAAAAGCTTATGAAGGCAAGACTAATATTATTTTAAAATATTTCATTTCCTATTGTGGTTAACAGTTAAAGTATTAATCTTCGTCTTTGCTCCAGATAGACATGTCAACAATCATGCTCGCGCTTAACATAATATATTTGCCATCATGTCATGAACGTTTTTACGAAAAATCAAATCTGTTTTAAAATAACGGGAATAAACTATATTAACAACATTTCACGTATGTGTGACAACGATTTGCTAAACTTGCTACAACAAGGCAGGCAACTCAAGCCATTTCTCCCTGTGCTCATTCAATATAAGTCTATGACTCATTCAGCTCAATGTAAATCGGCTATCGGCCAATGTGAACTTTTGTGCTCGTGCCCTGTTAGTAT
Organism: Thaleichthys pacificus; assembly: GCA_023658055.1. Lineage (NCBI taxonomy): Eukaryota > Metazoa > Chordata > Actinopteri > Osmeriformes > Osmeridae > Thaleichthys > Thaleichthys pacificus. The sequence goes on along the minus strand of CM042874.1, from coordinate 15,092,914 downwards.
CCGCGAGCACATTTGCAGGCAACTTTTATTGACGTAGGCAAATAAATGGGGTGCTAGTTTACCCATTTCGGATTGGTTTCAAACTTAGCAAAAATCAGGAAAAATTATTCTATGAAAAAGCTAGTAGTATGAGCCAGGTTCGAGAATCGAACACAAATTATTGGGGGAGATAGTTTTGTAAATGTTGACTGGAGTTAATAGAATAAAAACGACCGGAAGAGTCGGAAACCTAACCGTAAATGCAATACCACCTACATCCACCGGGGCCGTTGCTTCAAGCCAAGGGGCGAGGGGTGGGGGCTTGCGTGTAGCCCGTCTGCAATGATGGAAGTCGCTACGCCAAGCGTCTGACAATGATGTAAGTCGCTATGCCAAGCGTCTGACAATGATGGAAGTCGCTACGCCAAGCGTCTGACAATGATAGAAGTCGCTATGCCAAGCGTCTGCCAATGATGGAAGTCGCTACGCCAAGCGTCTGACAATGGTGGAAGTCGCTACGCCAAGCATCTGCCAATGATGGAAGTCGCTACGCCAAGCGTCTGACAATGATGGAAGTCGCTACGCCAAGCGTCTGACATTATGTGGATAGCTAGGAAGATAAGCAGCTAGTTCACCATTATGCCATGCCGGTATTATCATCTCGTGAGACCGGAAGTGACCATGTGAGGCGATCCTTCGATTAAAGTCAAGTTTTTTTTACATCTGTTGTCAATTTTGTCAATTGAAAGTTGTAACTAACAAAGAAGTTTCACCCATTCGTTTTTACTTTGTAACTATAGTTTTAAAAGCCTTCAGCAAACTGTGCAACTGGCTGCCTAGGCAGGCTACAGTAGCTGTCATTGGTTTTTGCCTTTCCTCACAGCCCAGTCCCCAATCGAAGTTGTCAGTTTGCCTGTGTTATCGATATGTTGAGTAAGAATATGATAGTTTGGAGAAAAGTACAAATGTGTTTCGATATCCTTCTCAATTACACTAAATTGTTAGTTTACTTGCTGTGCCAACTAGCACTAAACCCCATATTTGTATGTCACTTTGTATAAAAGTGTCTGCTAATATCAATGAATACAATGTCTAAGAGTCTTATGACTCATGAATTTTCCATTAAAATATGACCATTCTGTGAATGTACATCTATACCTCCTGGGGACCCAGACCAGATCAAGACCCATCTAACACGGCACACAATACCCAAACCCAAATATTCTAATTCATGTAATTCTTCAATATTGAATCAGACCACTATAACCACTCCTGACTTGTTTCAGTTTTTTGTATTCAAATAATGATGCCTACACATTTAAGTAATTGTAGGCCTATAAATGCTATTATTGTATGTTCTAAAAGTAACAACAAATAAATCAACAATAACAATTGTTAATAACAATGATAGTCTGATTTTAACCTTTTTATATTTAGCTGAGACATCTTTAACCTCTCCCTCAGCCTGTTTGTACTCCCCACTTGCTTCAAGAGGACCACCATCGTCCCTGTGCCCAAAAACACCAAGGTCACCTGCATGAACGACTATCGCCCAATATCACTGAGCTCTCTCATCATGAAGTGCTTCAAGCGGCTAGTCAAAACATTAATTTGCTCATCGCTGTTTCCCACCCTGGACCCTATGCAGTTTGTATACCGGTCCAACAGGTCTACAGACGATGCCATCACCCTGACTATGCACACCGCTCTCTCCCACCTGGACAAATGAATATGTACGTGAGGATGCTGTTTATTGACGACAGCTCAGCATTCAATACCATCATCCCCTCCAGACTCGTCTCCAAGCTGCAAGCAGGTCAGCTGCTTCAGGTTCCTCGGGGTGAACATCAGCAATGATCTCACCTGGTCTGCTCACAAGGTAGTTAAAGCTGCCCGGAAACGCCTGTTCTTCCTGAGGAGACTGAAGAAGTTTGGCATGGACTGAGTCATCCTCATCCTCACTAACTTTTACATTTAGTCATTTAGCAGATGCTCTTATCCAGAGAACCAGATACAGATGCACAATAGAGAGCATACTGACTGGTTGCATCAGTGTGGTATGGGATCTGCACAGACAGGGACCACAAGGTCCTACGTACTGTGGTCAGGTCTGCATACTACTGAAGCATTCGGTCTCGCACACGCAGACTGGAGAATAGTTTCTTTCCAAGGGCCATCAGGCTTCTGAATGGACACATTCTCACCACTTTCTCACTAACCACTTTACACACTGTCACTTTCAGCTACTGGTTGTACTATCAGCAATATTGCACTAATTGTTACCCCCACTTGTCTTTAGGTTAATATAGGTTTATACAGTTAGTGTAGGTTAATATGTGTATTATTACAGGTTTAGTATACTGTATTGTATATTATTTTGTATATTTAGGAGTTATTTTCTTATCATAGATGTAATCTATGTTCAGGGTACTTATATGTTATGTTATGCCAGGTTGTTTTGCGTTGTCGTGTCCTAAGAATTTCAGTGCCCAGTCTGACCTTGTGTTGTTCTGTGCATCTGATAATAAAAGACTTGAAAAGGAACTCAGCTAACAATTAGACTAAATGGTAGAACAGTGGTGAAAACCAATCCTGTGGACACAAAACAACTTAAAATACATGAAATGGTATTACATTTTAAAACCAGCACATACAACTCATATTCACCTCTTCTTTGTCAGGGATAATACATAAAAAGGCTCTCTCTTGATAGTGACTTAGGACTCCAGCAAATAATATTGTCCAAACATTGAAAGCAGGCACAAGGACAAGTAACTTTAAATGCAAAAACATAGTTTATTATCAAAATAGTAAGATAATCAATACATTATGACAATGTAACAAAATCAATACAGAAACAAACGCTACCTTCAGAGCAAACAATAACAAAGGTATTTTAAATGCAAATAAACATAATGCACCTAACCTGAGCAAGTATAGGAGGCTAATCAAACTCAGTGATTGGTTTAGCTTCTCCTTTTGTAAACCCATCCTGCATACTAAAATAGCGACGCCGACTATATGAAGAAACAATTGCCTGACACATACAAATTCAAATGGCCCATCACCGGTACTTGGCTGCAGTAAGCCAGATGCCTTCTGCACGACAAAACTCTAGGCTATCAAACCAGCAAATATACATTTTACAACACTGAAAGCATTACTAGAATCATGTGATGCATAAAATACGAAATTAATACCAAACATGACATGAAAACTTGCTTCAAACTATATTTACACACAACACCATTTTCTATGGTAATTTCGGAGTCTAATTCAGGTCTGCCAATACAGCCCAACACTAGCTAGCTGAAATAGCCACACTTGATCATGTACTTTAATGTTTTTCTCCCATTGATAGGTAGCTAGCCACTTAGCATAGCTAACTTACCACATAATGTCAGACGCTTGGCGTAGCAACTTCCATCATTGCAGACGCTTGGCGTAGCGACTTCCATCATTGCAGACGCTTGGCGTAGCGACTTCCATCATTGGCAGACGCTTGGCGTAGCGATTTCCACCATTGGCAGACGCTTGGCGTAGCGACTTCCACCGTTGTCAGACGCTTGGCGTAGCGACTTCCACCATTTTCAGACGCTTGGCGTAGCGACTTCCATCATTGCAGACGCTTGGCGTAGCGACTTCCATCATTGGCAGACGCTTGGCGTAGCGACTTCCACCATTGGCAGACGCTTTGGCGTAGCGACTTCCACCATTGTCAGACGCTTGGCGTAGTGACTTCCATCATTGTCAGACGCTTGGCGTAGCGACTTCCATCAAGACGCTTGGCGTAGCGACTTCCATCATTGCAGACAGGCTACACGTCACACGCACTAGTATGACGTTTACAAAGATAACGTCGCCATATACGTCGCCGCTATGGCGTGCGGAAAGGGACATGGAGAACCTGCCTAGGGATATATGGGGTTCCATTTGAGCCAAAAACATTGATGCTTCTAGACAATGGATCTTGGCGATTGCTTTGCTCTCAGTCGTTTACTTTGCAGCAGTTCTTGTGATTTGCAGCGTACAATTTGTGCCAAAAATAAGTCGATGCTTTTGTACAATACGTATGGTTAAGTGCCACTTCACCAGTCGTTTGCTGTGGTCGTTGCTTTAGTCTTTGGCTATTGCTTTGCTCTCAGTCGTTTACTTTGCAGCGTTGCGTTTACAATGTGCCACTTCACCAGTCGTTTGCTGTGGTCGTTGCTTTAGTCTTTGCAGGATTGTTTGTCAATAATTTACTTGTTATTTTACCTCAAATACTGTTTCAGTCATATTCTTTATATAAAACACTCCGAAGTTTATTGTTGTGTATTGTGTGTAATTGTTGAAATATTCACAAATGAATTGAGTCCATTTTAAGATAAGTCTGAAACATAACATTTGGAAAACTTGACATAAGCACTGTATGGCTACGTGTACATAACAATGTAATATTATACATAACACTTACATTATCCATAAGAAAAATCTGGTGATTTTTTTGTTATATTACACTCATAAAATTCGTTTTTGATGATTGGAGACTAAGACCAATAACATCTAAATAAAAAATAGTTTTAGCGCTGCAAACCAATGAAATCGGCAGCGGGAGAAATCCGATGTCAAAAGGTGCGTGCCGCATGAAGTCGAATGCAGCCGGCTGCCTTGAAGCTGAGAATGCCATTGGCTGCTTCAAGTCAGCCGGGCTGCAGGCGACTGCCGGCGCTGCATAAAGTCGAACGCACCTAAAAGCAGCAGGTGCTACGTAACTGCAAGGATCCACGTAATCGTCAAGATGCAAAGACAAAAGCAACGACCACAGCAAACGACTGGTGAAGTGGCACATTGTAAACGCAACGCTGCAAAGTAAACGACTGAGAGCAAAGCAATAGCCAAAGACAAAAGCAACGACCACAGCAAACGACAGGTGAAGTGGCACTTAACCAGACGTATTGTACATAAGCATCGACTTATTTTTGGCACAAATTGTACGCTGCAAATCACAAGAACTGCTGCAAAGTAAACGACTGAGAGCAAAGCAATCGCCAAGATCCATTGTCTAGAAGCATCAATGTTTTTGACTCAAATGGAACCTCATATTATGAGACTGTCGTGTGACGTCTACTTCTGGATAAGTTGCATACGTCGTCGCCACTACTTCTGGATAAGTACGTCGTCGCCATACTTTGAAGTAGCCTACATTTTAGAGTAAATTTATAGTTATAAAGTTTTTGCCAGTTCATCATTTTGGAGATTTTAACACGGAGCAAATTAAGGCAATGTCAGAAGATGACTTGCCTTCTCAATGTGTCATTAATTTCCTGTGATTCATTACATTTGTTGTCTAGCCCTTCAATCTCTCAGCAAAATGTAGGCTAATTATTTGGCCGCTGTAGGATGCCACACACGTTGCGTATCAAACAGAAGTTGTGCTATAAATGCGTAGCCCGACATAAAAAATATTTTAGAGTCGGTTGACTGATCGCGTTGTTGTACCCGGTCAAAGGAATTAACACACAGGAACATCATAAACATTCAATAGTCTAGCGGCAGTTATCCTGGCAAAACATGTAGCCTAATGTTTTTTATGTATTGACAGGACATGGTCCAAGTAGGCATACAAATTATAGGCTATACTTAATGTTACATGTTGATGTTCAGCCTATTCAATTTAACAACGTTCAGAAGGACACGGCGTGGATAATATCTTAATATATATTTTTTTGTAGCCTATGCCACTTTCATTCTATCATTTGTGTAGCCAAAACACTGCTTTTTTAAAGACTAATTAGATTAATATGTAGTCTACATGTTATTAACTTAGATCTTTTTCCCATTTTTGATAAAGCCTTACATTTTGTTTTGGAGGTGTAGCCTCTGACCCTACACCCCTAGGCTACTGTGTATTGAAGAGGTTTGTCCTTAACCACTGATCAGTTAACAATAATTAAATATAATGATTATTTTATTACTTTTATACTGTTTGGAATACTCTGAATATAATAAACAATGTTTGATCTATACCCTGCTATATCAAGCTAATGAGAACATAACCCTTGGTCATGTCCAGGAGAGAAATATAGAGAATCTATTAATTATTTTCCTTGTATCATTGATAAACTGACATTTTGCTGTTTGCTTATGCCTGCATAGCCATAAGTTAGTTATTTGTAAGCTAACAAAAGCTATCTAGCATACAGCATCCTCTTTCTGTGCTTGCAAAGACTATGTTGATTATCACCCCCTGATGTTTCTTGTGAGAGTAAAACTCCCCATATTGTGATACTATTTAACTGCCCTGACTCCTGTATTCTTTGTCCAGTCTTCTGAGTTGCTCAACCTTGTATCAGACAACTGCACTTTATAGATCTATAATAAATAAGTTGATTTTGTCTTGAACTTGTACTTGGTGATTCACTTCATTGACTTAGTCCTGCTGTGAAAGTACCATCTAATATGTCTTCAGTCTTAACCCTGTAAGTTTGTCTGCAGTTGTATATGGTATAGAATCATGTGTTAAAGCTTAATATTATGAGCAATATCAATAGGCTAGTGTCAAATAAACTTTTGTATCAGGTTATAACAGCCTGCTGGTTTTGTTAGTGTTGGTCCACACAAACATTTTTTAACCTTTACTGATGGTCTGAAGAAGTTTAATTTGCTGTCTTGCACTTCTACACCAGTGCTAAACAGAGAAGTGTAGTCAGAAGGCAAAATTATAAATTAAAACTCCCATTAGCAAGGCTACATTTATTAGTAACTCATTAGCACCACCAAGTTAGCAAACACATCAAATAAACTCAATACAATTAAACTGCACTGTTGCCACATGTTGGGAAATAACCATAAATACAAGCAATATAACACATTTTATAAATGCAAACTTTACAAGCATGAAACAAACTGTATTGTGGTCACCTAGACTATTCTAGGTTGTGGTTCAGTGAAAGCACGGCTTCTTCGGTAGGCTATAATTGTTAAATCCTACTTGAGAAAGGATACTGTTCACAGCTGTCAATAGGAAATTACCATTACCTGAATGACTTGTAGTGATTGGGAGGTTATGCCTGTTCTGATGATGGCATAAACCATGTTAGATTGTTTACATTTACATTACATTTATTCATTTAGCAGACGCTTTTATCCAAAGCGACTTCCAAGAGAGAGCTTTACAAAGTGCATAGGTCACTGATAACAACAAGATAGCCCCAAAAACATTGCAAGTAGCCAAAACATGAAGCACATATTGTGAACAACCAAAATAAGTGCCAAAGGGAAGAACCATGAGCATGTAGTTAAGCAAGTTACAATTAAACAACATGAACCGCTATAAGTGCAAGTGTACCTGTAGAAAAGCAAGCAACAATAAAAATGTTTAAAAAATCATTTGAACATATGAAACATGTAGCCTTATGCACGACTTGATTTCACTCAATAAGGTTTGACAAAACAAGTCAGTGACTTTGGCGACGTAGCTACTTAGTAGGTGTGTTGTTTGGCGACGACGTCTGTCTCACACGGCTTATTGGCGACGTACTTATCTCAGACGTACTTAGTAGGCGTAAGTTTTTTTTATACTTTCGAACATGCGTCGCCGCGATTCAAAAATCCACACGGTCTGGCGGCAACGTATGGTTAGGCTGCTCCTTATCCTTCTCCTGGTAAGCCTAGGAATGTCCCTTTCCGCACGCCATACCAGGAGAAGGATAAGGAGCAGCCTAACCATACGTTGCCGCCAGACCGTGTGGATTTTTGAATGGGACTAATGGGACTGCAAACGAGAGACTGGCGGCGACTTGACGGCGACGCCATGTAAGGAACGTCTACCGGCGGCGACGTGGCGGCGACGCATGTTCGAAAGTATAAAAAAAACTTACGCCTACTAAGTAACTATAGTAGCCAACTGTGCACAGCCTGTAGCATAGAGGATTTTACCGCAGGTGCAGGGAGTGCTTTTGCACCCCCTACTGTTAGGATGAAAACATTACATTTTCAAATTAATGTAAAAAAAACGAAGAAATGTTTTTAGAACACGTTAAAGTGATGTCAGAGTTGTATGTTCTATCATGGTTTGTTGTACTCTAATGATTAATTATATATTTTAAGAACTAGTATTAATTTTGAGCATGTTTTTGCACCCAGTTTTAAAACCTAGAATCGCCTGGTTTGCTTGACCCGATGTTAGTTTCCTCAAGGATCACAATGACTCTTGCTTAGAGACTTGTTGCTCTTGTGGTTAGTGGTAACTGATTTAAATTGTTGTACTCGCTGTGATTTTTTAAACATTTTTATTGTTGCTTGCTTTTCTACAGGTACACTTGCACTTATAGCGGTTCATGTTGTTTAATTGTAACTTGCTTAACTACATGCTCATGGTTCTTCCCTTTGGCACTTATTTTGGTTGTTCACAATATGTGCTTCATGTTTTGGCTACTTGCAATGTTTTTGGGGCTATCTTGTTGTTATCAGTGACCTATGCACTTTGTAAAGCTCTCTCTTGGAAGTCGCTTTGGATAAAAGCGTCTGCTAAATGAATAAATGTAATGTAAATGTAAACAATCTAACATGGTTTATGCCATCATCAGAACAGGCATAACCTCCCAATCACTACAAGTCATTCAGGTAATGGTAATTTCCTATTGACAGCTGTGAACAGTATCCTTTCTCAAGTAGGATTTAACAATTATAGCCTACCGAAGAAGCCGTGCTTTCACTGAACCACAACCTAGAATAGTCTAGGTGACCACAATACAGTTTGTTTCATGCTTGTAAAGTTTGCATTTATGAAATGTGTTATATTGCTTGTATTTGGTTATTTCCCAACATGTGGCAACAGTGCAGTTTAATTGTATTGAGTTTATTTGATGTGTTTGCTAACTTGGTGGTGCTAATGAGTTACTAATAAATGTAGCCTTGCTAATGGGAGTTTTAATTTATAATTTTGCCTTCTGACTACACTTCTCTGTTTAGCACTGGTGTAGAAGTGCAAGACAGCAAATTAAACTTCTTCAGACCATCAGTAAAGGTTAAAAAATGTTTGTGTGGACCAACACTAACAAAACCAGCAGGCTGTTATAACCTGATACAAAAGTTTATTTGACACTAGCCTATTGATATTGCTCATAATATTAAGCTTTAACACATGATTCTATACCATATACAACTGCAGACAAACTTACAGGGTTAAGACTGAAGACATATTAGATGGTACTTTCACAGCAGGACTAAGTCAATGAAGTGAATCACCAAGTACAAGTTCAAGACAAAATCAACTTATTTATTATAGATCTATAAAGTGCAGGTGTCTGATACAAGGTTGAGCAACTCAGAAGACTGGACAAAGAATACAGGAGTCAGGGCAGTTAAATAGTATCACAATATGGGGAGTTTTACTCTCACAAGAAACATCAGGGGGTGATAATCAACATAGTCTTTGCAAGCACAGAAAGAGGATGCTGTATGCTAGATAGCTTTTGTTAGCTTACAAATAACTAACTTATGGCTATGCAGGCATAAGCAAACAGCAAAATGTCAGTTTATCAATGATACAAGGAAAATAATTCATAGATTCTCTATATTTCTCTCCTGGACATGACCAAGGGTTATGTTCTCATTAGCTTGATATAGCAGGGTATAGATCAAACATTGTTTATTATATTCAGAGTATTCCAAACAGTATAAAAGTAATAAAATAATCATTATATTTAATTATTGTTAACTGATCAGTGGTTAAGGACAAACCTCTTCAATACACAGTAGCCTAGGGGTGTAGGGTCAGAGGCTACACCTCCCAAACAAAATGTAAGGCTTTATCAAAAATGGGAAAAAGATCTAAGTTAATAACATGTAGACTACATATTAATCTAATTAGTCTTTAAAAAATCAGTGTTTTGGCTACACAAATGATAGAATGAAAGTGGCATAGGCTACAAAAAAATATATATTAAGATATTATCCACGCCGTGTCCTTCTGAAAGTTGTTAAATTGAATAGGCTGAACATCAACATGTAACATTAAGTATAGCCTATAATTTGTATGCCTACTTGGACCATGTCCTGTCAATACATAAAAAACATTAGGCTACATGTTTTGCCAGGATAACTGCCGCTAGACTATTGAATGTTTATGATGTTCCTGTGTGTTAATTCCTTTGACCGGGTACAACAACGCGATCAGTCAACCGACTCTAAAATATTTTTAATGTCGGGCTACGCATTTATAGCACAACTTCTGTTTGATACGCAACGTGTGTGGCATCCTACAGCGGCCAAATAATTAGCCTACATTTTGCTGAGAGATTGAAGGGCTAGACAACAAATGTAATGAATCACAGGAAATGAATGACACATTGAAAAGGCAAGTCATCTTCTGACATTGCCTTAATTTGCTCCGTGTTAAAATCTCCAAAATGATGAACTGGCAAAAACTTTATAACTATAAATTTACTCTAAAATGTAGGCTACTTCAAAGTATGGCTACGACGTACTTATCCAGAAGTAGTGGCGACGACGTATGCAACTTATCCAGAAGTAGACGTCACACGACAGTCTCCCTAGGCAGGTTCTCCATGTCCCTTTCCAGTGGCATACCGACATCTCTGACGTTGATAACAAACCAAACCGTTTCAAAATCGGTTGAAAATTGAGCAAGTTATGGTCATTTAAAAAGTACATGTAGCATCAACACAATGTTATGGGTGAGCGAGTTGCCTGTAGCAAGATGGCCGCCATATGCGGACGTTCGACTCCGTTGTCCGGCAACGCGGACGAGACATCTAGTGTTTATATATATATATGGCCTGTCTGCAATGATGGAAGTCGCTACGCCAAGCGTCTGCCAATGATGGAAGTCGCTACGCCAAGCGTCTGACAATGATGGAAGTCACTACGCCAAGCGTCTGCCAATGGTGGAAGTCGCTACGCCAAGCGTCTGCCAATGGTGGAAGTCGCTACGCCAAGCGTCTGACAATGGTGGAAGTCGCTACGCCAAGCGTCTGACAATGGTGGAAGTCGCTACGCCAAGCGTCTGCCAATGGTGGAAGTCGCTACGCCAAGCGTCTGACAATGATGGAAGTCGCTACGCCAAGCGTCTGCAATGATGGAAGTCGCTACGCCAAGCGTCTGCAATGATGGAAGTTGCTACGCGTCTGACATTATGTGGTAAGTTAGCTATGCTAAGTGGCTAGCTACCTATCAATGGGAGAAAAACATTAAAGTACATGATCAAGTGTGGCTATTTCAGCTAGCTAGTGTTGGGCTGTATTGGCAGACCTGAATTAGACTCCGAAATTACCATAGAAAATTGTGTTGTGTGTAAATATAGTTTGAAGCAAGTTTTCATGTCATGTTTGGTATTAATTTCGTATTTTATGCATCACATGATTCTAGTAATGCTTTCAGTGTTGTAAAATGTATATTTGCTGGTTTGATAGCCTAGAGTTTTGTCGTGCAGAGGCCCAAAATGTGTTTACATATTCTCTTGTCTCGCAAAGGCTTTGGCTTACTGCAGCCAAGTACCGGTTAAGGGTCCATTTGAATTTGTGTGTCAGGCAATTGTTTCTTCATATAGTCGGCGTCGCTATTTTAGTATGCAGGATGGGTTTACAAAAGGAGAAGCTAAACCAATCACTGAGTTTGATTAGCCTCCTATACTTGCTCAGGTTAGGTGCATTATGTTTATTTGCATTTAAAATACCTTTGTTATTGTTTGCTCTGAAGGTAGCGTTTGTTTCTGTATTGATTTTGTTACATTGTCATAATGTATTGATTATCTTACTATTTTGATAATAAACTATGTTTTTGCATTTAAAGTTACTTGTCCTTGTGCCTGCTTTCAATGTTTGGACAATATTATTTGCTGGAGTCCTAAATCACTATCAAGAGAGAGCCTTTTTATGTATTATCCCTGACAAAGAAGAGGTGAATATGAGTTGTATGTGCTGGTTTTAAAATGTAATACCATTTCATGTATTTTAAGTTGTTTTGTGTCCACAGGATTGGTTTTCACCACTGTTCTACCATTTAGTCTAATTGTTAGCTGAGTTCCTTTTCAAGTCTTTTATTATCAGATGCACAGAACAACACAAGGTCTGTCATATATTAAACCCAATCTGTCATATATTAAACACCAGTCTGATACTGTCAATCTTCCCTCAAGCCTGGAAAGAAGCTAAAATTATTCCCCTGCCTAAAGATAAGAAATCATCATTTAGTGGCCCGAATTGTCGTCCAATTAGCCTGTTACCAGCACTGAGTAAGATTCTTGAGAAGGCTGTATTTGAGCAAATACAGGAATACTTCTCAGTAAATAACCTGTTAACAGAGTACCAACATGCTTACAGAAAGGGACACTCCACATGCACAGCACTGACGCAAATGGCAGATGACTGGTACAGAGAACTAGACAATAACATGTTATGTGGAGCAGTCCTCTTGGACTTTACAGCAGCATTTGATCTCCTTGAACATAAGCTTCTTCTGGAAAAACTGGTGTGCTATGGCTTTAAACCATCTGCTACCTGGATGGGAAGTTACCTATTCAATAGATCACAAAGAGTCTTCTTTAATGGAAGTCACTCGGACAGTGTGTTGGTGGACAGTGGAATTCCACAGGGAAGCTGTCTTGGCCCACTAATGTACTCGATCTTCACTAACGATCTACCTCAAGTATTAAGTAGTGCAAAGCTAAGTATGTATGCAGATGACACTACTGTATATGCAGCAGCAAAAACAGTAGAAGAACTGACAGTCATCCTAAACAGGGAGCTAAGTTCCATTGGAAAGTGGGTCCTTGATAACAAGATGGTTCTCAATTTAGCTAAAACAAAAAGCATCATCTTTGGGTCTAATCATTCTCTTAGAGTAGAGCCTGAGCTTAGACTGTGCATAGATGGAACTTCCATCAAACAAGTAAAGGTAACTAAGCTATTTGGAGTCACCCTAGATGATAAACTGTCCTGGTCAAAGCATATTGACACTATAGTCAATAAAATGGACAAAGCACTAGCTGCAGTTAGACGATGCAGAAATCATCTTACACCTGATCTAAGAATACTAGTAGTTAGCTCTCTTGTTCTGTCACAGCTGGATTATTGCCAGATAGTATGGGCAAATGCCACCAAGAAAGACCTGAATAGACTACAGCTTGTACAAAACAAGGCTGCACGCTTTGCTCTACAGTGTCCTTACAGAACCAGCATACAAAGTATGCATGCCAGTCTCCACTGGCTAAAAGTTGAAGACAGGATGATAGCTGCACTTCTTTTGTCAACATGGCGCCTTTTGCAGTCTAAAACACCAGCTGATCAGTATAGGCAACTAAATAAAAATGTAGCCTCACACAGCTATGCCACTAGACAAGCAATAGAAGGTAGGTTTTCACTCGCCAGAGCTAATACTAATTTTCTTAAACGTACTGTGGGATACAGGGCCATGAAGTCATGGAACCTACTACCGACGGAAATTATAAACATGACACGTAAATTTATGTTCAAAAAGCAAATAATGAAACATTTGGGCACAGCGTACTTGTGACACCAGATGGTGATATACTGTACAGAAATGTGTTGTACTCTCTTACATGGTTCGCAGCTTACGCTTCTATGGAATTGGATATGTCAGTGTTTTTTTTATTATGACAAAGGGAAATTGCATAACCACTAGGTACTTAAAAAAAATATTTGTAATGTAAAATTGTATGATCATTATTTTCATGTATCTTAACTTTTGATACTCGTAATGTAATGTATGTTTTAAATGTTAGATTTTGGTATTGTAACGTATGTTTATCTTATATGTAAGTCTTATATGTGGACCCCACTAAAAGTAGCTCTGTCTTAGGGTAGAGCTAATGGGGATCCTTCTAAATAAACAAATAAACAAATAAACAAGGTCAGACTGGGCACTGAAATTCTTAGGACACGACAACGCAAAACAACCTGGCATAACATAACATATAAGTACCCTGAACATAGATTACATCTATGATAAGAAAATAACAACTCCTAAATATACAAAATAATATACAATACAGTATACTAAACCTGTAATAATACACATATTAACCTACACTAACTGTATAAACCTATACTAACCTAAAGACAAGTGGGGTAACAATTAGTGCAATATTGCTGATAGTACAACCAGTAGCTGAAAGTGACAGTGTGTAAAGTGGTTAGTGAGAATGTGTCCATTCAGAAGCCTGATGGCCCTTGGAAAGAAACTATTCTCCAGTCTGCGTGTGCGAGACCGAATGCTTCAGTAGTATGCAGACCTGACCACACTACGTAGGACCTTGTGGTCCCTGTCTGTGCAGATCCCATACCACACTGATGCAACCAGTCAGTATGCTCTCTATTGTGCATCTGTATCTGGTTCTCTGGATAAGAGCGTCTGCTAAATGACTAAATGTAAAAGTTAGTGAGGATGAGGATGACTCAGTCCATGCCAAACTTCTTCAGTCTCCTCAGGAAGAACAGGCGTTTCCGGGCAGCTTTAACTACCTTGTGAGCAGACCAGGTGAGATCATTGCTGATGTTCACCCCGAGGAACCTGAAGCAGCTGACCTGCTTGCAGCTTGGAGACGAGTCTGGAGGGGATGATGGTATTGAATGCTGAGCTGTAGTCAATAAACAGCATCCTCACATACATATTCCTTTGTCCAGGTGGGAGAGAGCGGTGTGCATAGTCAGGGTGATGGCATCGTCTGTAGACCTGTTGGACCGGTATAAAAACTGCATAGGGTCCAGGGCTGGGAAACAGCGATGAGCAAATTAATGTTTTGACTAGCCGCTTGAAGCACTTCATGATGACAGAGGTCAGTGATATCGGGCGATAGTCGTTCATGCAGGTGACCTTGGTGTTTTTGGGCACAGGGACGATTGTGGTCCTCTTGAAGCAAGTGGGGAGTACAGACAGGCTGAGGGAGAGGTTAAAGATGTCTGAGCTAAATATAAAAAGGTTAAAATCAGACTATTATTGTTATTAACAATTGTTATTGTTGATTTATTTGTTGTTACTTTTAGAACATACAATAATAGCATTTATAGGCCTACAATTACTTAAATGTGTAGGCATCATTATTTGAATACAAAAAACTGAAACAAGTCAGGAGTGGTTATTGTGGTTTGATTCAATATTGAAGAATTACATTACAAAATTCATGAGTCATAAGACTCTTAGACATTGTATTCATTGATATTAGTAGACACTTTTATACAAAGTGACATACAAATATGGGGTTTAGTGATAGTTGGCACAGCAAGTAAACTAACAATTTAGTGTAATTGAGAAGGATATATCGATACACATTTGTACTTTTCTCCAAACTATCATATTCTTACTCAACATATCGATAACACAGGCAAACTGACAACTTCGATTGGGGACTGGGCTGTGAGGAAAGGCAAAAACCAATGACAGCTACTGTAGCCTGCCTAGGCAGCCAGTTGCACAGTTTGCTGAAGGCTTTTAAAACTATAGTTACAAAGTAAAAACGAATGGGTGAAACTTCTTTGTTAGTTAAAACTTTCAATTGACAAAATTGACAACAGATGTTAAAAAAACTTGATTTTAATTGAAGGATCACCTCACATGGTCACTTCCGGTCTCACAAGATGATAATACCGATATGGCATTATGGTGAGCTAGCTGCTTATCTTCCTAGCTATCCGCATAATGTCAGACGCTTGGCGTAGCGATTTCCATCATTGTCAGACGCTTGGCGTAGCGACTTCCATCATTGTCAGACGCTTGGCGTAGCGACTTCCATCATTGTCAGATGCTTGGCGTAGCGACTTCCACTATTGTCAGACGCTTGGCGTAGCGACTTCCACCATTGTCAGACGCTTGGCGTAGCGACTTCCATCATTGTCAGACGCTTGGCGTAGCGACTTCCATCATTGCAGACGGGCTACACGTCACACGCACTAGTATGACGTTTACAAAGATAACGTCGCCATATACGTCGCCGCTATCAAAGTTCCCTCACGTACTACGTCGCTACGTTGCCGCCATCACCCCCATTGACAACCAATGATAAAAAGGCTGAGACGACACGCACATTGTGGGAAAATCTATTATGCAGTGTATGTTGTCTGTGTGTGTGAGGGCACTAATCACCCCCCATAGCCATATACGTCGCCGCTATCAAAGTTCCCTCACGTACTATGTCGCTACGTCGCCGCCATCACCCCCATTGAGAACCAATGATAAAAAGGCTGAGACGACACGCACATTGTGGGAAAATCTATTACGCAGTGTATGTTGTCTGTGTGTGTGAGGGCACTAATCACCCCCCATAAACCTGCGCCTCGTCCGTTACTGTTCACAACGTTAGCTTGGCTACTTGTTTGGCGTTGCCTTTTCAGCGTGAGATATACAATGTGTGGTGTGAGAGCGTGAGAAATGGTTGAAATGCGTGTGTCACACGGCGAAACCGTGAGAGTTGGCAGCTCTGGTTAAGACGTTTTTCATACCCATTTGGTCCTTTTTTTCACAGAATACCAACTTTTTTTGAATTGAGGTTGTAATAAGTAAAAATTAAAGGAAACGTTGACTTTCCGAATAATTAGCAGTTGTTTAAGAGAGAGAGGCGTTAGCTAGTTTACAGTAATGATATCACATAGTCATCACATAAAAACCTAGCGGTATATGCTGTATATGCTTGCTGTATATGGATCGCAAGTGCCCAACACTTGCAGTTTGTGTCCATATCTTTCCTTTTCTTTAGCTAAGAGGTGATCCAAAGAAACGTGGGAAGGTAAATTTGCCGGCTTTTGCTGCGTCTCAACGGTGTGAGCCGCCATTGCCAGCAGCTTTCTGCCCTCCAGGGGCCTCATGTATAAAGGATTGCGCAGCTTTCATACCAGAAGATGGCGTACGGCCAAAACTCGAAAAGTACCTACGCACAGAAATATTCACATGTATAAAACCGGTCGTACGCCAGGTCCTGCGCACCTTTCCTTTATAAATCACAATCAACGTGAGATGGACCGCACGTGAACGAGCCACTGACCCCGCCTTGCCTCCTCCCATAAATTAATATGCAGATAGGCTATAAATGCGCTCCTGAGGTAATTTCTTTGTCTGAATTACCGTATTTCTTCGAATAAACGCCGCCCTCGAATAAACGCTGCACCAAAAATGAACGTTAAACGCCGCAGCGTTTATTCGAAGAAATACGGTGACTGTGAGATCGAGGTTCTGACAACAGAGGTGGAGGCGAGAAAATGTGTCCTGTTTGGCGGCCTGTCATCAGGTATTGGCGACAAAAGAAAGTCGGCGGAGTGGAAAACTGTCACTATTTGCACCCTTTCTTGTTTTTAACCTGTAGTACTTTGAGATTTAGCTAAATGTAAAGTGCATTACAAATAAAATCATTATTATTATTATAGGGCCATAAATGCTGTGGGTTCAGAGAACCGGACCATGGCAGAAATTAAGAAGAAATGGTCCGATGTAAAACTTTAAATGAAGAAACGAGTGGTGGCGCATCGTAACAGCATGGCAGCTATAGGGTTAGCGTGACATGCATTTCCTGAGTGATTTTGTCGTTCGTTTGACACCCTCAAGTTTAACAGAAGTTATTAAGTGGTGGTGGATTAAACAGAAGGCTATATAGCATTTCCCGTTTGGGTTTTGGCATTTTGATGTGATCATCCACATTAATGATCAAACTTTTATTTTTATGTTTTTTGAATAGTCAAAGTCATACACGTAGTAGTGGAAACGTTATTTTGTAATGTTGGTGAGTTTCGGCACTTTTCAGTTAGAATTCGCCACGTTACAGAGCCAGACAAGACTTTGCGGACGGTCCGCACATTCTCACAGTCTGCTCAAAACTTTCCGTGACGGCCCGCACATTCTCACGTCAAGTAAATCTTTATACATCACAAAGTGTGTGTGAAAACCAGCGTACGCAAGCTTTTTGTGCGTACGCAACGTTTATACATGAGGCCCCAGGTCACCACGGATGTCACGTGACTGAAAACTATGAATAGGGAGGATCAGTTCATTTAGCTCAAACACTTTGCACCCCGCAGTATAATCCACACAGAATAACTTGTGTTGCAGTTATACACCTTATTAAGAGAGGGCCTTTTCAGTTACTGTGAAAACAAATAAACATACTTTTACATGATGTTGTGGGGACTGCTTATGCTTTAAGAAGCATAAATGCAACAGATGAGACCATCCAGAGTGTCTTAGATATCGTCACAGAATAATATTTAAAAAAAATACAATTTCCTGCTTAGTAAATGTTTATAGGTGTCTTAAGAGTTAAGAGCTGCTTTTCACTTTCCAGTAGGCACTCTGTCCATACCGAAATGCTCCATGACCAGGTGCTGTCAGGGTGGTTGAAGTCTCCAGCAGGGTAGAAAGGGTTAGGGGCTCCCAGAGTGCACAGCTCTCATCTTTGAACTCCCGGTCTTGGGTCAGTTCTGGGCACATACACACACGTGCAGGAAAGCTAACAAACACTTAAATTGGATTCCAGAATTCATTAATATCAGTATCACTGGTAAGATACCTTCTTCTTCTATGTCCTTGTCTGAAACCATTGACCAGTTCTTAGAGATCTGAACACAGACACTGGTAGGCACTTCTGACAGAGGCCTGTGTTTAATTACAATTTGGAAAGAGCAGGGTAGGGAAAACATTTGACCACGTTGTACATAGTCTGCCTATTTCACTCACAAATTAATATGTTTTCTTTGTCACCCTACATCACCTTAAAATGTAGTCTTTCCCAGTACAGACCTGTGCGATATGCTCAACTTTTTCTGTTTCTGGGGTGGAACTTTGGAAGGTTTCATCAGTGGAGGCAAACCCTTCAGGGGGCCTCCAATGGAAGCCAGCCTCTAAAAAGAACAGGGGGGAGGGGACCGAACTATAATCATAAAATAATGAAGACTCACAATAAACAGGAAGCATTTAAGGGATCTCTGTCTTATTGGCATGGGTAAATTGTATGTGTGGGGGGGAGGGAAGTAACTATTATACTTGGTTAACCTTTGGCTGTGTTAGGATGTCACTAGCCAAGTATTTGGTGGGACTGTTCCCCTCTGAATGGCTGTGGAGGTCTGGCAGGGGGTTGTTGGCCATAAGCAGGGCTGTTCTGTCGAGGTTGCTTTCCGAGGCTTTGAACATGAGGGCCACTCGGCTCCGGTGGCTTTGAGATCTTCCCTGCAGCTCCAGTAACTTCCTACACTCCATCCTCTCGTTGAATGACTGTTGGCCAGACAGAGAGAGAATCAGAAAGAGAGACAGACATTGACATTATTTGGGGATGGAAGTTTGTTTGGCAAGTGGCTTCTGTCTCAGAAGCATTGTGAAGACCGACCTCAATCACAGTGTGCCAGCTGTGCGACATCTCCATCCTCGCCAGTCTTGCCTCAGATTCTTCTCGTAGAATGTTCCATATCTCTTGAGAATCCATCACTGTTTTGTGCACATCACACATAAGAGTACTTACTTCCTTGTATTTAATTGTAGCTCCAATATTACAGTATATAAACAAAGGAGGACAGACTAGATGAACATTCTCAGGTTCAAGGTCAAGTTGAATTGTCATATGAACTGGAACATACGTATACACACAACAAAAAAGCCTTAGATGCAAGTATGCTCTCAACGACAAATGAAAACCTATTATAATGACAGGAAGATCAATATTGATAAAATAGGACATGGGGACAAACAAGACATCCACTGATTCACCAATGGCAATGACACAAACAAACAAATAACCCTGTAGTGGCTATTGACCTATGCAGGAAGTCCATAAAAAGGCCATGTGGGACTAAACACCAGGGGAAAACATTGTGCCGCGCACATAGATGAATCCAGTTCCACTTCTTGATATGCGTTTTACTATTTATTCTTCCACCAAACACTTTAGCTGATACCAGTTACCGAATCATGCATTTGCGTGCGTGAGTGCGATCAACAGAAAGCGTTCACTCCCAGGCTCACCCCCTCTCTCTGTCGATTAACTCCCAAATAAAGTGAAAAGGTGAATGCAATCAGTTAAAACCACTACCATTACCGCTCAAACCAACACCTAAAATGACAGTGAAGTGAACAATACAAACAGTGAAATCAACAATACAAACAGTGGTCTACAACATAAAACTACAAAACTATACAGAAAATACAAGATACTTGACATATGCGGCTCCTACAAATCCTGTCATTTATTTTAACAGACTGACTCACCTTTGGCTTTCTGATAAATCTCACGGGCCTTTACTACTATAGCCACATCCCCTAATTTGAGTACAGACTCTGAGGCTTTCTTTCCTGAAGTCCTGTATCGTTTGAAAACAAACAATACATGATATCTAAATGATCACATACACTTTATAACGAAGTATACTCTAATGTTAATTACACACAGACCTACAAAACTATATTGTTTTTACAAACCCTTACTTTTTTGTCATCATCCACAACCGTTGAAATTAGAGTTGAACTGAGAATGTTGAATTATCATTCAGAAAATAAAGTGAGGGCATGTCTTTCTCCACTTCTGGAATGTCGGTATGCATTCTTAAATCTGTTCAACAGTCTAAAGTGATGTCATAAAGTAAGGGCATGTAAACAAAGGTTAAATATAGATAGCCACCATTTATATATATATCTATGGCCACCACTGTAGGTTAACGATACGTCATGCCTTGTGGGATCGCCGCCATCTTTGCAGGTTACACGCCCTTTTCAGCCGGCCAGTCCAAATATGGGAACTTAAATTCCCATGGCTCCTGCCTTAATATCTTCGCAGTCCAATCACCAATTTTATTTCTGAAAACTGCCAGATACTCGTGACAAGCACATCTAATTTGGTTAAGGGGTTAATGGGCATGAATTAATAAATGTAGGCTATCGTTATCCATATTTTGCCTAAGCAGAGTCAGAGAGGATACCATGGCATGGGAGATGTCCTACAGTGTTAGATGAGCTGCTTCAAATTGAAAACCGAGACAATATTTAGAGTAAAGACCTGTTTTGTTAACATATGTTGTCCATTTTGTAAATTAAAAATCGAAACTTTTTTGTTATGAAGCATTTCAATCAGGAGAGACCTGGGATGAGTGAAATATGTTTATTACAGAATAATAAATGTATTATGGTGTTTGGAGCTTGAACCCCACGGGGAATTATATAGATCAACGGGCGCCTGCCCAACGCCCGAAGAAGAATCCCCCACGGAGTCCAGACACTGGTGGCGGTGGCGGCAGCCGACGACCAATCGAGCCGAAGACTGAGACAGAAACCGGTGGTGGAGGGTTGCGCACTTGATAGCATGGACAAACTACACAGGGAGAGAATCATATTTAAAGGCACGGATCATGTGACGCCATTAATTGATAGCGGGAGCGCTAATCGACCTGAACCCCAGTGACCGCCCGACCAGGGAACGGGGGAAGGTAGGGCGTTCTTAGCAGGGGGAGTGAGTAGTGTACACTACGATTAAGCCCGAGTGCAGGGATCGGTCTTGCCTGACTGAACTTGAGCAAGCTTCATTTGAATCAGGAGAGACCTGGGATGAGTGAAAGATGTTTATTACAGAATAATAAATGAATGACCTAGGCTAAAAGCATACATACCCGGGCCGGAACCTGCAGGAGATGGCAAGCCACGGACAGATCCGTAGACTTGTTCCTATACCGAGAACCCGAAGGAAAGAGAAGCAATGATTGTAGGCTGTAGCCTCCTGGCCAGAAGCCGATGCCCTAGTGCATGAATGAGTTATGTGCTAGAGGGCCGACCCCCTCATGCTGTCGGTGTTTGCCTAGGCTGGCTGAGACCCGACACCCTCAGGAATGAAAGTGATAGCCTTTGCGGCTTTGGTCGGCTAGAGGGCTGACGCCCTGGGTCTATGTGGACAGCCTGTGCCGGCTGGAGGACCGACGTCCCCGCGTACATGACCTATGTAGGCTAGAGGGCCGACGCCCTTGAGTCTATGTGACAGCCTGTGCGCTGGCTGGGGGACCGGCGTCCCCGCGTACGTGAGTCTAAGTGTGCTATAGGGCTGACGCCCTTGAGTCTATGTGTACAGCCTGTGCCGGCTGGAGGACCGACGTCCCTGCGTACTGATGACCCTATGTAGGCTAGCGGGCCAAAGCCCTTGAGTGTATGAGCAGCCTTTGCCGGCTGGAGTGTGTTATGTCTGTTAGTCAATCAGACGAGACGTGTTCCAAACTAGTTGTTGTTTTATTCAACACCGTGCTGCTGCTTAATCACCGTCACTATCACTCTACACATGTGGTCTTATACATCTCCAAAGCGCATGCCTAACTCTACTGAGCATGCTGGGAACTGGAGTACTAAATAAGACCACAGAGTGCACGTGAGCCTTTGTAGGAGGACCGACGCCCTCATGACTTGTGCTAGCAAGAGAGGCAGGAACCAGGGACCCTCTGTTTGCATACAGAAACCAAGTCGCTGTATCCGCAGGCAACGTATAGCATCGCGCCTGTAAACACTAGACAATTTAACGAGAGACACGGTAACAACACCGACCACCAGTTATTTGCAAGTACTCACCGAGAGCCAGTTAGGGCCGTAGTGATCTTTGAGCCTCGATGATGGCAGCAGTATCAGGATGAACGTACGAAGAGTACGCTGATGAAGACCAGCGGCCCAGCTGCTGCAGAGACGCAGTGGACACCCCTTGCAGTGCAGCGGACGTCGCAGCGCCTATTCTAAAGGAATGGCCTGAATACCGTCCAAGGGGAAGGTTGCATTTGGCTACGACCTGAGCTAGATGGTGGCTGAACCAGGATTGGGACATGGGATTATTGCTAGGGGTTAAGAAGAGGGGAGAGAGTGGAGCGGAAGGGGACCTCCTCTTTACATACCTAAGCATTGATAAGAAAGGACAGAAAGGACCACCCGTGTTAGCAAAGATGATCGAGCAAGAGCCTCCGGTTTTGGAATGTTTGAGAAGCAGAATGAAGAAATCAGGGTGAAACGTTAAGTCGGAAAAACACACATCAATGGCAGGATTGAACACGTTTGCCTGAGTTGTGAATTCCCCGCACCGTAAAAACCCGTAGAAAGCCATTAAAAACTTACAATCCAAGAGGGAATCGATGTAGGGGGAAAAGCAACCGCGTCTGAGCACCGAGAGCATGGCGTGCAGAATACTACGTGGGGAACACTTTGCCTATGCCTTTGAACAGAAGTTTCACGGCTGAATTAGTGAAAAGGCTGGGGAATGAAGGATCAAGGCATCTGGCATTGAATTGTATACCCGCAACCAGACCTTTAATATAGCGTGGCTGGAAGTGGCGAACTTCAGTGCAGTGACACACAAAAGCACACACCCCGTTAACAGACACGGGTACCAGTGGAACAGACAAGGGGCCAGATCTTGCACCCAGCGCAATTGACTTTGTCAACGATGCAAGTATAATTCCTAGTTTGCACTCGACGCAAAGCGGACTTTTCCCTCCACAGACGCATGTCGAAATTACCTTGCGCTCCCGTGGGCGGTTCAGCGAAAAAGGAGGCGTGTTCCGGCGCAAACGTTCCCTGGTGCTATTTTGCAGTTTCCGAAAAACAATTCCGCCACTGACCAGGAAAAACGTGGTCTAAAGTCAATGGCGCATTATTCAGATGCTATTTTAAGGGCGTAAGCTTGGTCCATGCACACTGCTGGCGAGGCCAGGGTCTTCTTTCTGCGAAGCTACGTTACATTGTTTTGATTTATGGCGTGTTACATTTCTTCAATGATTATAAAAAGATTTTCATGAGAAATCTCTATGTATGTGAACATGATTTGTAACAATTGTGGCAATTTTCTCCACGCCTGTTTAACCGAAGCTAATTTGGGTGGGTTTCTTCTCCCATCTCCATCAGAATCAGAATTCGGTTTATTCGCCATGTAGCCTATGTTACACAAACACGGAATTTACTGTGGCAAGAAAGTGCAAACAATAAACATATACGGGTCTTAAATTAAGTAAAAAAGTACAATAGTCAAACTAATTCCAAGAACTAAACAATTAAAAAAAAAAATATATAGGGTAGGCTATATAAAAATAAGAATAAGAATTTGAATGAGCAGCATGAGCGGGCAATTTAGTGCAATGAGAAAACTGCTCTGACTTTCCCATACAATGTCACTTCTCTATCTGTTACGGCCCTGACTAGAACGTCGGTCTCCTCGGCTGTGAATCCGCTCCTGGCGTGCGCCTGGCAAATCCGCCTTTATAATAGCAATCCGCCATGGAACAAGCGCTGCTCTTAAAGGGAATGTGAGATGACGCTCTGATTGGTTTATTGCATGTTACGCCCAAACCACACCCATTAGTAATGTAGATACTTCGGACCTACCCATTTTAGATTCGCAAAGTCATTTATCCCGCCGGCAAAATAGCAACAGAGCCGGAGTCCCGCCCACAAAGTTACTTGCGCTTTGCGTTTTGATACTTGCGTTTCAGATCGTTAAAATAGGGCCCAAGGACAGACAGACGTGGCGTACGTTCTCCAGGCGAAATCGTATGATCTAAGGGTGGAAGCAGCCAATCCCTTCCTCATGTACCCCTTAGCCACCTCTAAATATGCCTGCAGGGAGTGCTCTTCTAATCTAGGACCAGCGACGCAAGGGGGGGGACGGCCAGGGGCCGCTGGCTGGCGTACGGGCACAGATCCCTGAACACCTGAAAGTTGAAACGGGACAGGGAATCAGCTATAACATTATCGTCACAGCACGTGATGTGCTGTGAGGATGAAGTTATGAGTAACGGAGAGCCATGTGATGCGTCTCATGAATGACATTATGAACGGGCAGTTAGAGCGCCCCTTGTTTATGATGCTCACCACGGCCTGATTGTCGCACAACACAGCTATACGCTTACGACGCCACGACTGGCCCCATAGGTAACGAGCGACCACGATGGGGTAGATTTCGTACAGGGCGGAAGAGGCACCGGGCGCGGCGAAGTCGACGGGCCAGGGGCTGGCGAACCACTGCTCCTGATAGAACCCCCCAAAACCAACGGACGGTGCGGCGTCGGTGAAAAACCGCAGAGAGTCCGAAGACTGCACCACGTCATCGTAAAAGAACGACACGCCGTTCCAACCCTCGAGCAACTGCAACCAGAACGATAAGTTGGACCGGCAACCATCGTCCAAGCAAACAGGATCGAGCAAACCGGACACGGAGGACGCCAGAACGTGCAACCGGGAGAAGAACGAGCGGCCCTGGGGAATCACACGCATGGCGAAATTGAAATGCCCGAGGAGAGACAGCAGCTGCCACTTAGACATGACAGAAGACGCCACGAGTGACCGGGCCATTCCGCATGCGCGCTCGAGCTTCTCAGCCGGCAGGGAAGCCTTCATCTCTACCCTGTCCAGCGTGATGCCCAGAAACTCGAGGTGAGTGGCCGGCCCGAGAGTTTTCTCGTCAGAAAGGGGGACGCCCAGGCCGCAGAACAACTTTTTCAACTGCAGCAGGGAAGCGCCGGACGCATCGGATGGAGGATCTACCAAGAGAAAGTCGTCTAAGAGGTGGAGCAACGCGGGGACCCGGACCCGGTTTAACAGGATCCAACAAAGGGCCTCGGAAACCCGGTTGAAGATGGAGGGGCTGCTCCTGCTCCCGAACGGGAGGCGCACGGCGAAATAAAACCGGTTCTCCCATTTCATCCCGAGCAAGTGCCACTGGGATGGGTGAACGGGGACGATCTTAAACGCGTCAGTGATGTCTGCTTTGGAAAGCCAGGCACCGGGCCCGGCCAGCTTTATGAGCTTCAAGGCGTGATCAACGGTGGCATAGTGAAGCGAAAAAGGCTCAAGGGGAATAAGCCCGTTAATGCCAGAAACCGGAGCAGACAGGTCCAGGATGAGACGTTTCTTACCGGAATACTTCCGCGTAGCGACGCCGAGGGGACTACAACGAAATAGTGGAAAAGGGGACGAGTCGAACGGGCCTATCACATAGCGGTTACTGCACTCTCTGGCCAGCAGCTGGGAAACGACGGCCGGCTCCCGCAGCGCTGACTGGAGATTGCCTAAAACCAGTGAAGAGGACAATGGACATGAAACCCCCACCCTGAACCCTTGAGTCAGACCAGAAAGCAGATGATCGACGAACACGGAATCGGGATGGGATGAGAGTTCGAAAGCCAGTGCAGAGACATTAATTGGAGTGGATGGGTGATCGGCCGTTAGTTCGGACCACCACGACGACTTCGCTGAGGGCGGCTCCGACGTGGGCACACCGACCACGGATGGGCTTCCTGACAGCCGCTGAAAACATGAAGGAAATTACAATTGCCGTAGGAGCACACACTCTCATTGAAATTATTGCAGATAACCCTCCTGGAAGCAACGTGCACCTTGCGGCCACGAACGTCCACATTCGCCTTTCCGATGGGAGCACCAAGCCCGCGAGCGCGAGGCTGGGCCCCGGGATCCCCCGGGAGAAAAGGCACCAGTGGACAGAGAGGAGCAGGATGCCCCTAGGACGCCGCACGTGCCGCAAGACACGGCCTGCGAGCCCCCGACCAGCATAACCAGCAGCTCGGTATCCAACACAGACCAGTCCAGCAACACGTTCGAGCGGGAAACGTAGCGAGCGGCCTTGCTCGAAAACTCCTTGTGGTACTGGTAGAACAGGTTCTTCCCGTAGCGCAGATTCAGGTCCCCAATTAGAGCCATGTACCCGTCTAGTTCCTGCCGTCTATGGGGAAACACGGAGCACACCACATCGCAGAAGATCCCGAAAGCTACTAGAAACTCCCCGATCGACAGGTCCCTTGCCCACCTGGGGTCAGCAGAACGGAGCATCGTGCTGTACTGATCACTGGTGGAGACGCTCGCGTCACACTGAGGCGAGGATCAGCCGAATCAAATTGATGTTCCTGCCTTGCAGGATGTGGGATCTCAAGCAGGGGGTAATGTCAGCCCCTGAAGGGATGTAAGGCCTACCTGCAGAAAGAACAGCCACTGCGGAAGCCAGGGTGTGCAGTGGCTCCTCCGTGGGCACGAGGGGTGCCGAGGCGGGGAGCGGCACAGCCACGGGAGCGGAAGCCCCAGCGTTCTCCAGAGACCGCAGGCGGGCATCGATGGATTTAAGGGCTGTACAGTAGTTCATACACACTTACATTGGGGGGAACACTATCGATACCCTTTGCTCACCAGTTATTATAGTTCATGAGTAGTTTAATATCTGACGATCATTTGTTAGATGCCTTCTGTATTTTACACTAATACATTAAATTATCTCAAACGGGCTATGCATGACGTCTGACGCGTGATCTGTCGGTGCGGAGGAGACACCAGAGAAAGAAAATATATTTTTATGATTTTTTTTTCTTCCATGGGACCAGTGTGGTATCATCCCTGTATAATTAATATATTTCATATGTATTTTGTCCAAGAATAACTGGTGGAAGTTGTGGTTCAATGGCAAACTGTACGAGCCAGAAATGTCAGCACTACAAGCTGGATGATTATCAATGACGTTTTCTGTTTTGTGTACATTTCAATTTAATAGCTATTTCTTGATGATGCTATATATGAAGGCTATGTAGCGGGGTATGCTCGTTTAAGGATAGAAATACTTAATTTATCATAAAGTCTCGTTATTGGGGGGGCACCACCTCTTATTTGTTTTAAGGGATAGAGGAAACCTTGTTTAATAATATTGAATAATAGCCTTCGTAATAATCAGTCTAATCTTAAGTAGTGAATTCTATGAAAGTAGAGCAGATCAGATAACGTGAGAGATACGTGAATATTATACACAATGATTTATTTAGGAAGATGTAATTATAATGAACAAATACCAGATACGTTTATGGGTTAGTCAAGAGTAGTACAGTGGCTAGATGCTAATGAGGGCGAGCAACACAATGGCTGTGTAGAGCGCGTGTGAAGGGGGGAGAGAGAGAGAGTGGGAGAGAGGGGAAGGTAGGCCTTCCTAGTAACAATGGACGTTCAAGGCAACTGACTTAACGAGGGTTAAGTTAAATACTTTGTAAACTACAATCAAACATCAACAATTAAATCACAACATGCCAATATGTCACAAGTAAGAAATATTGCAAATCGCAGTTACTTTTGTCGGTTTGAAGAAAGGAGTCAATCGTTATGTCCAACGAATAGAAGCGGAATCTTTCGTCAAGTTCCGGGCACTCAGTGAATGTGCAGGTTGAGAGGAATAGGTTAGAGAGTGACCGGTTCACCTCAGTTTAATCCTACGAACAAGCGGGGGTGATTGTACGTTTGGGGTTTTATACTCCCAAGAGAAAGGGGGGAATCCCCGTGAAGGTGACCTCTTTCATTGGTCAGTTTCTCCACACCTGGGCGTCGTCCTGAGCTCTGTCTAGGTGTGAAGTGGCTTTGGTTTGAGTTCCGTTATTTCAACTGTCCATGGAATGCTTAAACTTCCGAATATAACAATACAACATTCGTAAATGGTTTTGTTAGTATGGTACAATCATTTTGATATCAAGATTGGCTGACTTAACTATACCTGAAGGGAAGTTATAATCAAACCTCAATTAAACAACGTCCTAAGTAAATGAGAAAAACACATTATAACACATCAACTACTGTCATTGAAATAGTGTCCATGAGCCATGTAGTCCTTGAGAATATGTTTGTAAATCCACATAAGAAAGTTCTTCCTTATAAATCCTTTGTCTGATACTGAGGCCATGTGGTCTCTGTTTCTGACCCCATGCTGGGCCAGAAGCTTTGAAGCTCCTGCACTGGAGATAAGGACAAGGGGGAAAAACCCCCTTGCTCCTTGTCGGGGGTAGGGGAAAGGTGTGATGGTACGTGGTTTGTCTGTTGGCTCTGCTACAGCTAATAGAATTCATCATGAATTGTGTTTTTTTATTCATCTTAACAGGGTAAAAGAAACAGGGTAAATTTTTAAATTAACAGGGTAAATAAAAATGTCACTGAGACAGATCAAGCAAATGGATCAAACTGGAGGAACAAGGAACCACCAAGTTTTGATCTTATAACCCTATATATAAACGTTATAAACCGTGTGCGGAATTCTTCCAAGTTAATTTTTTCTTGTAGAATTTCTTGTGAATTGTTTTCTAATAGACAATGAAAAAAACATTTGAATGTGTTTGACTACCATCAGTGCTAGCAGACACTCTTATCCAGAGCGACTTACAGTAAGTGGACATTCCCCCTCGATCAACTTAGGGTAAAGTGCCTTGCCCAAGGCATTTTGCACAGTCAGGAATTGAACCGTTAACTTTCTTACTACAAGTCTGACTCCTCAACCACTCAGACAGCTGACGCCTATTAGTCATCTCTATGGAGGCCATTCATTATCCGAGAACTCCTCCAGGACAAGCTATCCAATATAAATGTTGCCAGATCTCTCAATTTTCCTGATTTGCAACTGCTTATGAGAAAGAAAATATGTGTTGGGCTGGTTGACCTCTCAGACTGTCTGCCTGAGAGAAGTGGACACACTAGCATCATGTTGTACCAGTGTAGGTGTGGAATACAATGACTTGTGTTTATGAGACCAAATGGCCATTGTTCTGATGTTTTAGGCTCAGCCAGTTGGAGAACTGATAATTATATTGTTCTGGGGATTTCTCAGGTATGGTAGTTTTATTGATCATCTCCTGTATAAATTGTCCCCTAACAAACACCATTAAAAAAATATCCATGTAACTACAGTACACAGCATTCTCCTTGGGCCAGGATGTGCCCCCAACACAATTGCATACTATACATATTAATAGAATAGATCTTTATTGTCATTGTCACAGGTACAACTAAATTAAAGTGCTTCCGGTTAGTGCATCATTCATTGACTTAAAAATCAATAAAAAGGATAAAATTACTAAAGTGCTAAAATTACTCAAATAAATAAGAATAAATATACCTAAGACAGTACCGTAAACAACCACACACAGTCATACACCCACAGTCATTACATAATAAATAACATAACATTGTGCACATTATTTTTTGGCAGCATTAACAGTGGTTATTGCAGTTGGATAGAAACTGTGTTTTAGTCTGCTTGTCCTTGCCTTGATTGATCTGTACCGTCTGCCTGAAGGCAACATTTCAATCAGGGAGTGCCCAGGGTGTGAAGTGTCTTTTATGATGTTCTGGGCTTTTTTGAGACAACGGGATCTGTGTAGGTCTTCCAGTGTGGGGAGAGGGCAGCCAACAATCGTTTGAGCGGTCTTGATGACCCTCTGGAGCTTTTTCCTCTGAGCCACTGTACAGCTGGTATACCAAATGCATATGCAGTATGTGAGTATGTTTTCAATGGAGGCTCGGTAGAAGGACACCAGCAGTCTTTTTGTGATGTTATTCCTCCTGAGTATTCTCAGGAAGTACAGTCTCTACCGGGTCTTTTTACAGCAGCTCAGAGGTGTTCACACTCCAGGATAGGCTGTCCTGTATGTGGATCCCCAGGAAGCGAAAGTCTGCCACCCTCTCCACACTTCACTCCACACACGTGAAGTGTAACAAGTTTACTCTGTACGCTGTGTTGGTTGACTGTGACGACACAGAGCACTGCCCAGCTTCTATGTCCAAATCTGTGCCCACGCCATTTTCAAATAGCAGCGCAGCAGGTGAGCAGCAGAGGTGGATAATGTCAGTCGTTCTGCTTCGCTGAGGTCATCCATGTAGCTGCAGTAATGAAAAACAGGACACAAATTTGGAACTACAGTAAAATAGTAGCCTTTGCCTCAGATAGGACAGTGGGGAGCGACAGGACACAAGTGTGAGAGAGTGTGCCCTAGCCAGCTGCAACACAGGAAAGGGCACCATCACAAACTGTTTAATGACACACATTTTGCATATTGTGATTGGATAGCCAATAACCTGTCATGCAACACCATAACCATATATTGGCCCTTATTGTTAGAACTAAGCTAAGCTAAATGCAAGTTCCATTGTGTCGTCATTGCCGTGGTGATTGTTTTTTAAAGCTCTCATGGCATGAAAATGTCACTTTATGAGGTTATTTAATATTAATATGAGTTCCCCTAGCTTGCCTTTGGTCCCCCAGTGGCTAGACACTTTGATAAATATAAACCAAGCCCTGGTATTCTAGGTAGATAACATTAGCGCTCGACAGCTAGCAAGCTAGTTTAAGTAATATAAGCTACGGGGATCTCTAATACAAGGTATATTTGTGTAACCATATTACCATTGTATGAGAATGTCATTCTAAAAGCGAAATCCAAACGTTACCTGAGGGCATACGAGGGGCTGAGAAGGCGTCTTCCCTATGCTCTCTAATTAACATGGGGGGGGGGGGGGGCAAAGGGGAGACAGATGATACGTGAGGGGGGGTGAAAGGAGGGGCCACTATTAAACATATTTCAAAGTAAGAGCTGTAGCCTGAAGATTGGCTTAGTGCGCTAAACGTTTGCGCCAGACTGTAAAACACTGGACGGTAGCTCTGAAAAGTGAGGCCAAAAAATATCGATCGCCCCCTAAAGGCTGGCTGCAGGTCATAAGGTCATAAGTCCCGCCCCCTCCATGTTAACGGATGGGACATGAGCCAAACAAAAAAATCACGTCAAATGATTTTTTCCCAAAGATGGTTTCTGTAACCCGGATGCGCGGCCATTGACAATGGCCGCGCATCCGGGTTACCGCCAAGAACGTGACGTCGGTGAAAACCCTCTATGCAACTGTCCCGATGTGCGGCCATGAGAAAAAGGAACAAATCACTCTTTGAGAGGACTCGTTACTCCCGAGTCCTTGTAAGGATTCATTCAAAATGAACGAATCGTTCACGAACGACACATCACTACTACTCAGCACTTCATGTTATAATGTGAAAAGTTTCACGTTATAACAAGATAGCTTATCTTGTTATAAAATAAAAAGTTTCACATTATAACGTGATAAGTTTCACGTAATAACGTGAAAATAACTTGTTAGGGTATAACATGATAAACATCTTGTTATAACAAGAAACATATCACGTTATAACGTGATACTGATCCGTTTTTTTTCTTCTAGTGTCGCAGCAATACGCTGCCATACCTGTAGGCCACAGAAGTCAGAGACGATGTAAGTTCGTACTCCTTATGTCTAGCTATTGTTACAGCAGATCAAGCTATTCTTTAGTTGTTTCAGTCTGATACGAGTACTGCCTGAGTTGTTTCAGTCTAAAACGAGTACTCAATGTTAGCCGTTTTACCCGGCGATGCGAAGCTGCGAGTTAATATGTATTTTGCTAGCTTACTAACTTTTCACTGTACATCACACACGTTCCTAGCTAGTGGGTGATACATTTGTTGTGGTGCTAATCGTTACTGTGCTAGAGAGGATGTTTACTTTACTTGCAGTGTGATAATTGTACACTTTATTTACGTATTTGTTCTTAAGTGATTAATAACCTATTGATTAATGTCAGATCATAGTAGATATAACAGCTGTGATATTAATGTACCTTTTTGGGTTTATTTCAGAAACTTCATTCATTCATTGATCCAATGTACAGTTTGTGACTGCCTGTAGTGCACCATCTTACTACCAAGTAAAACCTTAAACTCCACCTGGTGACTCGTGCAGGTAATAGTTCCATTCCATTTTATTCCTAACCGTTTAAATTGGTAAAGATACAGTCATACTGAGAGCACCACTCAGACAAATATTCAAAGTAGAGTCGAATAGAATCAAGTGGAGATGTCCAAAGAGTTGAACAATGACACATTCATGACAGTTCACTTGGAGTCGACTGGAGTGTTCACTTGGAAGACATTGATGAATTGATCTCCATTTTTATAACCGATTTCAAATGGTGCTAGATGGAGGAAGAGGGACTCTAAGCACCAGAAGAAATCAGTCATCCTTAACTGGAGAAAGAGATAAGGAAGAGCAGGTGACAGAGAGACTCCTTTGACGAGTGTCCTTCACTGTGCTGTTCCCCTGTCCCCAAGAACACTGATTTCATATGGTGCTAGACACTGGGAACACAAATCTAAACCACCATGTGAAACCAGATTCTGGGGGAAGACCAGAAGAACCAAGGTGGTGCAATCGCCAGGGGCAGAAACAGCGAGCAGAGGATGACAGAATGTGTGTTGTCATGACAACCTTGCCATGAGACCAGCCGACGTGTGAGATCATGATTTTCCCCTCCATTTCTGCCTCTCTTTTAACGTTGAGGTGTGAAGAGGAATTAAAATACAGTTCTGTTGACTCAACTGTGTCAAAGTCTGTAGAAATAATTGCCCAATTTCTGGAATCACATCAATTCATCACAAGGTTATCCACACACATAACAATTATAAATGTGGTCCTCTATAAAATACTGTGCCCATTTGTGTTGGAAAGAAAAAAATATTTAAAAGTTTTTAGTAATTTCCACTGTCTAGTCATGAAAGCTGTATACATCCTTAACAAAGCTACGGTACTCACCAACATAAGTACTGGTATCAGGTCAAGCCGACCTCCCTACCACAGGTCCTGGGAAAAACACACAGAAACACCAGATGACAACAGATCAGACCCTATAGAGTGTGAGTTTGTGTTTGTGCAAGTGTGTGGGCAAACACCACGTCCACTAGACTTGCTTAACAAGACCTGCTTCCCTGGGCCTGCCTTATCATAGCCTAACAACAGACTGCTTATTGTGTGCAGCTTAGTGTACCTGCCCAGCAAGTATCTATGGACACATGGCACATGCATATGTCCATGTGACAGGTGTACCAAGTGTCCTCGCATCCAGCCTACTAAACATACACACCTACCCAATGATGACACCAACACCGAGACACTCAAGATCACACTCTCCAAATAAGACACACCGTACAAACTTTAGGTCACACGGAAAACACAGTGGAGGCTTTATGGGAAATGTAGTTGGACAACACATTTAGCTCAGAAATTTAGTTATTTGTAAATTTGTTGTGTTCAGTGAATGCTTTTGTAACCTTGTCTAACAAAGCTTGGTGTATGGACAGAAGAGGGCGCTGCAACCACCCCCCCCCCCCCCCCAAAAAAAATCCCCAAAACACTTGTTCCTCAGAAGCCAGCCATTGGCACAGTGGCAAACAGTACAAAAAAAGGGAAGAGAAATTTAAGTAAAAACCAAAACAAACAATGTGTAATTGATAAGTGACACACACTTTCCAGCAGGGGTGGTGATTCTCTCCCCCCCCCTCTCTTTCTCTGTCTGTCTCTCTTTCTCTCCCTCCATATGAAAGGATCCCTTGTGGAGGTGAGGTAGCGCTGATGTCAGTCCTCCATCGCTCTTCTTCCTGTTCTATTCTCTCCCAGGAAGTGACACAATGAGACAGTCTCCCACACACCGGCAGTATGAATGGCAGGCCCTGGCTGCCTCAGACAGCGCTCCGGGTGCTTCTCCAACCCCACTGTCAGGGCGTGGGATGGAGGGGAGGAGATACAACGGTGCATTTGTTTAAGTCTAGACAGACATTTACAGATATTTTTCCTCTTTACGTTCTGCCGAGTCACCTATCTCAGAGTTTGACCAAATGGCTTCCGGGACTTCCAAGGACGTGCCATGCTTAGTGAAGAGTGAATTTGATCTCAGACCAATTTATTCAAGGGCCAAGGCAGGTCATCCATCTCTCAGTCTAGGAGCAATAGTTTGGTGCCTCTGTCCTCTCCACAGCCCCATCAGGGCCCAACACTAGAGGCCAAAGGCAGAGGGGAGGGGGGGGGCAATGGGCAGACTAGAATGAATGAAGAAAAGAGATGATGGCAGACCATGAGGATGAGGAGACAGGGAGGAAATGGAGGGGGAGGTTCACTCTGATAAACAGGAAGTGCTTTCTACGCAATAACTTTTACTCAACCTATCACACCTCTGTTGTGCCAAATGACTCATCATTACGCAACTGCCTGGATGCACATGGAATACAAAGCAGCACATTTGTTTGACAGATGTTTAAAACACATTCTGAGCCAGGACTCAAAATACAAGGTGTACCCATGAGATCCTAAAACACAGTATCAAGACTATATCAGTCTATCAAGAGCCGTACATTTCACATGAAAATGCTCAGAAGTAACACAAGGATTTCTACTGATAGGATCAAATGCATGTCCTGAAGTCAATCTGTTTGGTTCCCGTAAAGGCTCTCTTTGATTCGTCACAGACTGTTATGTTCATGTGAGGAATCTCTGAGGAATTTCTGGCCAGCGATTAAAGATGGCAGTGAATCACAGCAGAGTAACTGGTGACATCCTATTGGAGTATAAATCTTAAACCTCCCACCCCTTACCACTTTCACCAGGAAGTTATGTGAGTAAAGGTTGTATGTGTCATAGCAAGGAGAAAACATGGGTGCCTATTTTGCGGACACGTTGTGTGTGTGTGTGATGGATGGCTGAAACATGAGTCACTCACAAAGAGCTGAGTCATCTCATCATAATTACACAGAGGCCAGACTTCTGACCACCCTGTCGCTGAACAGCCATTGGACACCGGACACCATGTGACTTCAGAGCATTTCTTGGTCTTGGATTGGTGAATCGGTTAGCCGTTACTTCCTGCCAGAGTAAGTTAGCTGAAAAGGTCGATTGTCGATTGGCTTGCACTTCAGCACCACACACACACACACACACTCCAGAAACCAAGTCCACCATCATCTGATAAGACTCAGTTGCCTACAACACAAGCAAGGCTGACGCGTTTCTCTTAAGCGATTTCTCGCTCCTATAGAGAGGAAAAAACAAGTGCTTCTCTCTCCTTTTCGAGAATTTCAAACATCTGGCTTAGTTTTGAAGCCTGTTCCAGGAACGCATCGAACATTGGTCCAGATTCTGTGGTAAGGCCCTCATGGACAAATCTTTTGCTGTGGAAACAGATAACCAATCTTAACAGCCTAATTGTAAGCAGATCAATATAGCAACGGCTGCTGCCTGTGAATCTCAAAGGCAGAGGGGGGCAGCAGGGACACTGGTGGTGGTGGGATAGCAGGGTTTTTCCTTGGTCAAAATGTATTTAGCAACCCCCCCCCCCCCCCCCCCCCCGCCGAAACTAAACCTATATTTCGGAACAGGTTAATGTAATAGTCTAAGAGCTAATGTAATATTGCACATATTTTCGTCCTATTTCCCCTAAAGCAATAAAGTTAGGCTACTTAAAGACACCTTACACTCATAAAGTATGTTCTAAATGGCATAAATGCTGCCAATTAATAATTGACGTAACAACTTATTGTAAATGGTCAGTAGCAGTGGCGGTTCTAGACAAATTTTACTGGGGGGGCCAAGGGGGGGGCCAGTGTTTAATCAGAGGGGCACATTAAAAAACAGAAACAAATTATATTTAAACATTAAATACTTGACATTAACTTTGATTTACATTAAAATCATACAAACGGCTCTGGCTCTCCCTCTTCCAGCTCCTCAGCTCTCTTAATACTTTGATATGTTTCTCTAACTTTTTTATTTACTGGGGCAAAAAAGGCTGCAATGTCCCTTCCTCGTTTCATGATGACTACTAGAAGAAGAAAAACGTTTTTTAAAAAATCCCTGGCCCGTGTAGAACCGTCCCTGGTCAGTAGCCTAGTCTATCGATTAAGGTAGGCCACTCTGAAGCATGTACACTGCCTACTTCATTTGATCTTGATAGGCTAAGCATTCTGTAGCAAATAATAACAATAAACCCACTTTTTATTAATTAAAACTACTTCAGCATAATAATGCACCTAAAATACAAACCTGAGCAAAGGCAGCAATCACTATCGAATCAACAGACATGTGCAATTTAGCTAGCAGGGGAAGAATACAAACCACGAAAATCACCAGTTAACTTGATTTAAATTTACAAGAACTATAGACTTATACAATAACAGGCTTAAATGAACTGACAACATAAATTATACGACTTACAGTTCTCAAGGACGCACACACGCAATCTCAACTGCGGTGTGAAGCGCGTGTCCGTGCAATTCTCCAAAATGTTGTACAGCCTGATTTCTGATACCGTGGCGGCAGAAATGTAGCCATAGAGGAAACACTGCACTATATATTATCATTCCAGGTTAAGAATACCAATGGAGGCTGCGTTGGAAATCGTAAATCAAACTTTTGTCAGCATTTTGAGTGGAAATTTCATTTGCATTTGTACAGGTGTATTCGTGCACGTCGGGCTGGCCCTCGCAGCGGAACGACAGTTTAGTGGCCACTCTGTCCATTCGCGCAACTCACAGTTGCGTATTGATCAGACAAGAAGACACGCTTATCAACTCGATTACTATTGATCAAAACAGAACGAGGGTTCGGCTGTAGCCTACTTGAAACATACTATTGGAAACATATTTGCTGACATGCATTGCACGCGTGATGAACACAGCTTTTTTTCTTTTCTTCATCGCGGACTCTTTTTTTGTCTTCAGCGCTCGGTTTGTCATTGGCGCTCGGGAAAACGGCTTTGGCGCGCGGCAACATTTTCTCTATGTAGGAAAAACCCTGGGAAAGAGAGAACAGGAAATAGAGAGAAAAAGGCAGAGAGAGAGAAAGGTAGAGTGTGGAAGACAAACAACAGGAAAAAGGAAGAGAGAGAGAAAGGTAGAGTGAGGTAGAGGAAGAAGAGAATGAGACTACAAGAGACGGAAGGAGATAGAGAGGAAGAGAATAATGCAGAGGGAGAGAGCTCTGCATTATGTGTTTACCTCTGGAACAGGAGCCTCACAGAAGGATGAGTAGCTCCATTTCCGATGCATCATAAACACTCCACCCCTAACCATAGAAGTAGAGGGATGGGGCAATTGTTTTCCCACCCAATTCGCCTCATCACGAAGCAGGGGGTGGGAAGGAAACCATGTTTGAGTGTATGTGTGTGTGTGTGAGATGGAGAGGAGAAGGAAAGGGAGAAGCAGAGGCAGGGGCGTCTTAATAGTACTTGAGGCCCCTGGGCTATGGACTTTTTTTTCATTTTTGGAGGCCCCCCGCCCGCTAATCGCACAATCAATTTATTTTTGCCCCCTTAAGAATCCGTCAATATTTTGCATCGGTCAATAAACGTCGGTGTCAAAAGTTTCGTCTTGGTAGCGATTGAGTTGCTTTTTATTTCCGTTCCGTTGCACAGTTTAGGCTAAAATTCAGTTTTTGTGGCAAAAAGTGCCTTGTGTCAACGAAGGGAACTTAGTGCTAGCCTACGTCACAACGTCAGCACACGTTAGCAACGACGCATGGATTCAACGTGCATTGCTGTTGCACAGCAAGTATTGTATTGTGCCATGGTGTACTAGCAGCATTATACATTTAAGCAATTCAAGACTTGCATGTACAGTAAGTAATGTCACATTAAATAATGTATTTAAACTCAAGCTTGTGTGGTGCGTCGCTGTCTTCAATGCCACAGCCTAAACTTTATGTCAAAAGAAACGTTTTTAATTTCCGCCGCATTCAAATAATCCCCTCAGTGTAGTTTGGCTAGCAACAGCTGCTAGGCTAGCTTGCTCATAGCACAATTCAGCTTCTCCACGCAGGGCTCTAGACTCAGACCAAAAAGTTGCATTTGGGGGCATATTTTCAGTTAGCTGATGGTACTGTTTGAATCGCGATTCCATCTGAAAAATACTTCCGGTGACAACGTTGTTAGAATAGCTTGTCTCAAAGGGGGTTTAGCTTGTTTCATATTACATTACATTTAGTCATTTAGCAGACACTCTTATCCAGAGCGACTTACAGTAAGTACAGGGACATTCCCCCCGTGGCAAGAAGGGTCAAGTGCCTTGCCCAAGGACACAACGTCATTTGGCACAGCCGGGAAGCGAACCAACAACCTTCTGATTAATAGCCCAACTCCCTAACCGCTCAGCCATCCGACTCATATTAAATGGACCCATCTGCAACCGACACAAGCAAGCACACCCTACAATTTCTCCAGAAATTGTACCCTCTCTAGCTTTTGTTACATTTTGTTACATTTTGTTTAGATAAGGGGGAGGGGGGGGGCCTCCCTCCATCTCCACATCCACCACCAGATGCCACTGTAGAGCATAATGACATCGCGAATACGGACGTTTATCATCATTATTATTTTGTATTATTATTAAGAGGCCCCTGATTGGTCGAGGCCCCGGGCTTAAGCCCAGGTAAACCCGTGCATTAAGGCGCCACTGGACAGAGGAGAGTCTCCTAATGCAGGTGTCATTGAGTGTGAGTATGACCATGTGGGCCAGATCACACGATGGCTGACTCACCTCTCCCAGAGCAAGGGGTGGCTGAAAGGCTCAAAGACGAGATAGATGCTGCTGCCATCAGTGTCCTGAGTTTCATTTTTGCACATTTGTGTGTGAGCGTGCATGTACGTCAAAGTTAGACCTCAACAGCTCATTCCAAACCAGTTACTGTGAGCCAATAACGGCATTCTTAGCATCTCATACTCATAAAAAAATATGTTAAGCGCTAAAAAAAGGTTTTCAACCATTCTGGGTTTGAGAAATTCTTGTTTTCAATTCTGACACAAGCCTACTGAATGTTGAGTCACTCTGGCACTTCTAATTATAGACATATATACATATGTCTATGCTTCTAATCCCATTTACTGTATCCTGCTGTGTTCCTGTCAACATGGAGCCAAAAGATCCTCTTCAAAAGCACCCTCAAACCCACAAAGACCCAGGCAGATGCATGCCTTGGTGTGATGAATACACATGGCAGTCACCACACAGACACACAACCGCAGGCTGACTTCCAAAGTAGAGGCTTCTCCCCTCACTTCCCTTGTGGCCTGTTGCCAAGACGACTTCCCAATACCGATGTTGTTTTACTGTAAATGTTGCAGCGCGTTCCAGGAATACCCATGTGGCCTCAGCTCTGCCTCTATGACTGTACACACGTACTCCATCAACAGCCTCGTGCTCCACTTCAGAATGCGACTAAAGCGGTGTGTGTGTGTGGATGGGTGCGTGAGTGTGTGTGATTTTTTATCCTTGGAAGTGAATGAGAATATGTTAAATGTTGTGGTCTGCTAATGACAGTTAAGGTCAGACGTCAAATCAAATAGGTGAATCTAGTTGTCAGACTTATCAAATGCGTATCAAACAAATCTCTTATTCTCTTTTTCACTCTCTTTCATTCTCTCCATCTCCCTCAGTTTTTGTTCTATTACTCTCACTTTAATAGTCTAATACTCTAGTAGGTTAATACTATATATTAGTCTCTCCCTTGCTTGCTTTCTTTCTCTCACTCCTTCTTTCTCCCACACTCCATCTTTCTGTTTTCCCTCACTGAGGTGAATGCTGGCACAGTGTCTCTTACAGGTTGGTGTTTACTTGTCAGGGGCCAGGGGTCAACACTCAAATCTCTCCGCCTATCAGACGGTTGACAACACAGTACTAGAACATTCCACCACCACCCACTGTGGGCGAAAAATCAATAGCCACTCATCGTTTTACATGTTTGTGACAGACCGGTTACAGTGTCCCTGTTGTGACCCCCCAGTTGTGACAGTCCTGATTTTTACACTTTTCTTGATTGGGATCACTCTGTGGTACTAGCTGATCGGGCCTAACCCTTGTATCAGAGTTGAAAGGCTGTAACTGACATGCAGCGAGACAGAAACACTCCTTGGTGTGATGGATTTGAACTCACATCTCATACCTCTGCGTCGCAGTTCACAAGATATGCTGCTGTGAGGGTGAAGATCACACAACCTACTCTGTTATACTACATCCTCTAGTCAGAGAGAGAGAGAACAGACAGACAGAACGAGGGAGACAGACATACAGACAGAGAACATAACATCCAGGAAGTCAGACTCTCTAGAACTTCAAGTTAAGAAGGTAAGAAAGAGAGAGGGACAGACACAGACAGAGAGAGACAGCAAGAGAAAGTGAAGGCCAGAATGAGAAAAGAAAGAGAGATAGAGAGAGATGAGGCCTTTCTGGGCACACAGCCAACGACAGGACACCCATTACTATATATGCCCCCTCATATCCTCAAACACAGATACACATCCCTTTCAAAACACCGACATAAGGATACATCATACACCAACTGCCATGAAAAGTGAACACGCTTACATGCACACTTAAAAATAGAGTATGTCTACGGTCTGTGAGTGTGAAGGGCTAAATCCCATAACACAGGGACCATGAAGAGGGGAAAATCTATTTGAGGAGTCAAGGGCGGTCCTCTGGAACAAAAAGGCCGGACATACAGAATTCAGTTTGAGGCCCTGTGCTTACAGTTGGCGTCTCTCTATGGGGACCCTGTGACCTCTTCGCTGTGGTGACCGAATGACAGAGAAAGAGAGAGGGAGGGAGGTGGAGGGTAAAGGAGAGCGGGGGGGGGTATGGAACTGGCCAACCAGGTTTCTGGTGCCACTCAGGCCCTCTACCAGTGCCCCGCCAAAAGTGACACGGGCATGGCTCGATGACATCATAAGCCTAGTGGCGTGAGAGAAAGAGAGCTGGCACACACGACCGTGTTAGTGCCTCTGAGGAAAGCCTCTCAACGTACCGAAAACCCAGGCCATTACCACACGTAAATCTAGACCACTCAGTGTAAACAACACACTCCCCGCCACGGACGATTCTCTATTCTAGAAGAAACAAACTCCATGCTAAAAGGCAGTGATGCCTACATGCCTACCACTTCCTGTAGAGGACTTACACAGCACTCTAAATAACTAGTATTGAATGTCGAAGGTGAAAAAGAAAAAATATAATAAACACTTGGTTGAACAAATCACCCAGAGGCATAATTTGTCAGAATGGATTAACAGGTAGCATGACAGGGAAACTCCCTTTGCAGCTTCAGACAGGAGAACAGAATAATGAACATTTACCTATATGGTCCGCCACTACCAACAGGGACACATCTAACATAACAAAACCATCATGTCTCATTCTTTACCTGCCCCTCCTGTTGCTCTCTCTCTCTGCTCTTCTGCCTTCTTTTATTCAGTGTCTCTGTCTCACCCCTTCTCTTTCTCACTTTCCCTCTCCTCTCCTCTCCCCTCCCCTCCCCTCCCGTCTCTCTCTCTCTCTCTCTCTCTCTCTCTCTCTCTCTCTCTCTCTCTCTCTCTCTCTCTCTCTCTCTCTCTCTCTCTCTCTCTCTCTCTCTCTCTCTCTCTCTCTCTCTCTCTCTCTCTCTCTCTCTCTCTCTCTCTCTCTCTCTCTCTCTCTCTCTCTCTCTCTCTCTCTCTCTCTCTCTCTCTCTCTCTCTCTCTCTCTCTCTCTCTCTCTCTCTGAGGTAGCAGGTATTTATTCCATGACAGAGCCCTAAGACGTGGCACAGTGTGTGTCTGCATCACCAGAGGGCCGGACCAGCAAGGGCCAGATTCTGTTACCCTGCACTGACGCACATGCATACGCACGGATCAACAACAAAACACTGGCCACACACATGAACTTACAGACACATACAAACAACAATAAGAAATACACCGTACTCGAGTTATAGAGAAATACAACATTACACAGACAGCACATATAGTCATACATAAAACATCTGTATTCACAAATAAAGGAATATCACTCACTGTCTCCTGTGACATGCAGCTGGCTGGCTGGCTGATGTGGGACTACTTTACCCATCCAACAAAATCTATGGCCACAACGTTTCATTTCTTGACAAGCAAATGAAAACATCAGTCACCCTCTCTCTCTCTCCTTCCCCATCTACGGTGAGTCTCCCTTTTCCTTCTCTACTTCCCTATCATCGTCCTTTCATCCGGCCATCCATTTGAACATTGTGGGTGTGTCTCTTAACCTCCAGA
Source organism: Thaleichthys pacificus (assembly GCA_023658055.1). NCBI lineage: Eukaryota > Metazoa > Chordata > Actinopteri > Osmeriformes > Osmeridae > Thaleichthys > Thaleichthys pacificus. The sequence goes on along the minus strand of CM042874.1, from coordinate 15,050,265 downwards.
AAAAAAACACAGTACTGGAAGGGAAGCCTACACACCCATGTGAGAGAGAAAACTGGCACTAAGTAGCGTAAGGTGATGTAGGAAGTGCGTGTGTGTTGTAGTGTGTGTGCAGCCCCACCTCTTGGCAACTCTCTATCTCTCCCTCTCTCTTTCTCTCTCTCAAACACACCCAGATATGCACGCCCATTCAGACACACACAAACACAGACATTTTGCGGCCACGGTGTCACAGTGTGATGCCAACCACCAAGTTGTCACAGGAGGGAAGCTTGCTGAAGCCAGGAGGATGATGAGGAAAAACCAGAGAGATCCAGAAATACTGACAAGCTCAGGCCACAATGTTCCTAGCTAACAAACCACCAGGAGAGGTCTCTATTCATATGGTGGGAATTTTAAGATCAATCACAAACAACGAGACGATATTGACGACAATGTAACTTGACCTGCTGGGGAGAGATTGTTTAAAGGACTGCCCCGTTGCCCAAGTTTCTAAGGAGCAGGGTAACCTGGGTTGTGCCCCGCCGACCACATCCCTTCTGCACACACACAGCATTGTGGGAAACCGGACGCACTTCACGTGGTCTCTCTGCATGGTTCACTGTGGTATCGCTCTCAGCGTGCTCCCACACACACACACGCACACGTACTCCAGTTACATTAAACAGGGATGTTCCATGTTCCACATAAGTAGTGAGACAAGCACCTGCTACCCCACTAGTTAGGGTCCCCTTCCCCCCAGGGCAGAGAAAACAAACACACTCCTGGCTCAGATTCAAATTAGGGACCATCGGAGCTGTGTCTTCAATTAGAGACGACTGATCTATGACCATGCTTATGGCTCACAAACATCGCTGGGTCACAGCTGTGGGTATGTATGTATGTGTGTGTGTGACACCTGAGGGATGAATGTGCTCTATGCTAACAAGGGCAAACACTACAGTGGCCCACACCTCCTTACTATGCCCCTACACACTGTCAGCCAGCACTGACAGAATGAGGCCTCTCTCCTTAAACACACGCTCAGTCATCTAATTTCAAGGAAAGTATCCGCTCTAAATTAAAAAATCCACTCAAAGCAATACTATCACGCCTGCAGAATGTGTGTGTGTGTGTGTTTGGGGAGATAAAGGTTTATGAGTGTGTGGGCGCTGACAAGGTTAGGGCAAGGTACAGCGAGGCCGACACACCCCTCCCAGATGTCTGTTGTTTTGTATTTTCAAAAAACTACAATCCTCCGGGAGCACAAGAAGACCAGAAGACCAATACAATAGCCACCTAAACACTAGTATGCATACCATTAACTGTAAATGTGTTTGTGTGTGTGTGTGAGTGTATGTGATGCAAAGTTCATTCATTTTCAGCCCAGTTTCATATTAATCATTATTTATGACATGAAGTAAACACACATACTAACACGTAGGAAGTAAAATTTGCCGGCTCTTACTGTGAGGCTGTGGTTCTATGCTCTCTGCAACCTGCTTTCTTCACAGCCCATGTCCATTCTAAGAGATAGAGAAAGAAAAGAGAGAGAGTTAGAAAGACAGAGACAGAGAGAGAGGGCGTGAGAGAAAGAGAGAAAGAGAGAGAAAGAAAGTGAGTGTGAAAAAGTGAGAGAAAAAGTGAGAGAGAGACAGAGTTTGCTCCAGTAGCTCCAGAGCAGGGTGACCCAGTGTTTCTTTCTTGTGAAGCACAGTGTCTCTGAGTCTTGGAGACTGCACTGAGAGCAAACTCCTCTACCGCCCTCCTCTCTCATCCCTGCCTCACCACCCCAGCAGGCGCATGTGTGTGTGTGTGTGTGTGGTAGAGAGAAGGAGAGTGTGCGTGGCCCTGTCACGCATAACACCACTAGTAAAGTCATTCCAGCTCAGTGACTCAACAGGCAACAAGCTATCTCTTTCTCTCTCTCTCTCTCTCCCTTCTTCTTTGTCGAACTCTCTCTTTTTCTCTTGCGCTCTCACTCTTGCTCTCTAGTTTTCCACCTCCATGATTTGCATGTCCTCTAGCTAGCCAATCATAGTGTTGCTGCACTCGTAACAGGCGCTAATGATGGGCTGTCGTGGAGCTGAACAGCTGGGATGTTGTGGCTCGGGCATAGGAATTTCTGCGTATGTGAATGTTGGTTGCACATGTGTGTATGTTGGGAGGGGGGGGGGGGGGGACAGGCAGGGAAAGGGTTGTGGAGGCACAACCCCTTACTACAATCAAATTTCCCATGTCAGGGGAAACAGATGGTTGATGAAAATGCTCCTATGGTCTTTTAAAGGTTATCATCATGGAGAGAAAGAGAAGAAATAGGAGATAGAGAATATGAGGGCGAGAGAGAGGGAGAAGGAGACACAGACACATCTACATTAAATTGAGCTGCTAAAAACCTGCATCTGACTTTAAATCACTGGGGCTTTGCGCTGGGACAAACACATAAACACACACACACAGTGGAATTCACCCCTGATGATGTGGAATGATGTGGTGAGAAGAGGCCTGCGGTACGACCACGTAGACTAAGACAGGTGTTAGTGCAATGGGAAGTGAGTCAGAGATACAGTGTCCAGGACAAGGGTTTGATTTCTGTGGTGAGACATAGAGGTACCCATCAAGACGCGCACACACACAGCTCTGTTTGTGCGATGACTGCAGGATGAATCACTGATGTTCAGACCCCCTCATCGTCACAAGAACACGGTGTGTGTGTGTGTATGTGTGTGTCACCCCATCCTCCACACATACCCCCACCCCAGCATAACCCTTCACCCAGTTGCATCGCCTCTGCTGTTACATCCGATATTCTGACCCTACACATCCCTTCCTTGACCCACACACCCTCAAGCTGTTGTCTCACCCCTCCCTCCCTCCCTCCCTCCAATCAGTCCATTTCCAGCGTAAGACTGTGTCGCCATGATGGGACCGGAGGACACAAACAAACACATTGGGTTGCAAAAGAGGAGCAGCTGTGAACGGAGGCGAGTTTCAAAGTAGGAGTGGTGTGATGTGGAACCAGAGAGACGTATGCATGTTTGCAGGTGCACACAGACACGCACACACATGCACAGTGTTTCGCAACAGGTATGATCATGCAGGTCGCCCACTCAAACATTCCTCACGTTCCCTGGCCAGGTAAACAATGAAGTACAGAGAGTAGAGAGGAAAAGGACCCACACATGCACACGCACACCCACACACAAACTTCCAGGGTTATGCAAGCCCCCCCCCCCTCCAGGCTTCTAGGACTGCACCTCCTCTTTCTGTTTGCCCTTGATGAAACGGTCAACAAGCCTCTCGGTTTCAGCTGAGTGGCGACACTGACGAGATCTTACATAAACACATATAGGCACACACGCGCACACAGTGGTAGCCACACACTCGCAACCGGAAACAGAATTTACACATGTAAACACACATCTAAAAAACAAACACAAACGTACAAGCAGACATCACCACAGGATGCTCCACCATCTCATTGACACACTCTCTATCCCTGGTCTAGTTATCTCACACACTTCCCAGTCTCTCAGACTCTAAAACACCTTCTGTCCGTATCAACAGGGAGTGCACCCTCTTGCGAATTGTTAACACCGCACAAACACACACACACACAGGGATGAGTCACAGACCCATTAAAGCATCTCATCAGTCACAATGCAAGAGCTACCGCCCAATGAACACCCACCGTTTACCTCCCCCACCCCCCACGCCTTGATGACCGGCTACGAACAGCTTCTTCCATCACTTTAATGGGACGCACACACTGACACACACACAGACGTGTCTGGTGTGAAGCCTTACTAACAGATCCCAGATCATAAACGAGTGGACAGCCATTGATTGCCGTGGAGGTCAACCTCCCAGAAGGGGGAGATGCTACATCACTCCATCAACTCCCCCAAGCTGGGAGGAGAGAGGGGACATGGGGTGGGATGGCACGCACACATGCAGATAGTACACGTACACATAAACCCTTACACATGCACACACACACACGCAGACATTCAAACACACAGCTAACCTGGCAATCCCATCGTCCTCAACTTCCTCTTCAACCTCCAAGTCGTTCTGGCCTGACATGATGAGTCACCACAATATTCCCGACACAGAGAAAATCAGAAGTGTTCTGTTCAAGCCCAGTCTAATCTATCAGACTTGTTATCATGACCGCTCAGAACAGTTTACCTCTCCCCTCCATTCTTTTTTCCCCTCTCCTTGTTTTCTTCTCCTTTTGGTTCTTATAAGTTCTTTACCAACTGGTGAAAATACACTTTTTGTCCCAAAAAAATGACAGTTACCTCAAAGCTTTTCCTGACCGTGGGAATGCTCCTACTGCTGTATCTGTGATGACGGTGCATCTGTATCTGAACCTACTTCTCCGCTTCACGTCCGATTATGAGTGCTATTCATAGCAAACGGCCTTCAAACTCCCTCTGTACTCTGTAAGAACTGCAGTTCGCAGTTGTGTGCACACCGTGGGTGTCTGCATGTGTGTGTGTGTGTGTTTGTGTGAGAATATGTGTGGGTAAGCTTGTGAGATGTGTATACAAAGACTCACCTGTCGGTCATGTGCCCACACAAACACAGTTTGGTGTGAGCTGTCTTGAAAAGTTTACAGAAAGCCATCCTTAAAACCAGTTTGAGGCAAATTAGCAAGCCCATTATGGGAGCAGTTGTAGCAGGTGTGGGGCCATCTAGTGGATACAAAATGAAGCAATTCTGTTCACACAAAGGCATAGTGACAATCAGAACATTTAAAGAGAAACTTGACAGGGAACTGTCATCTATGGTGTGTGTGTGTCTGTGTGAGAAGAAACACACAGACACACACACACAGAAATAGGAGTAGCAGTCCTGGCTGTCCCCAGTTCTGTCACCTGGCACTCACACACACAGGGGACAGACCTTTCCTCTGTGGCTGAGGGAGGGTGAGGGGAGCTGGGCCAGGAGGGGAGAGAGAGGTCCCTGGACTGAGGACCCTGGAAGCCACAGAAAAAGCCAGAGACAGTGGCGCTGTTGTTCCCGTTGCCCTTGGCGTCCAAGCATTGGAACGCTTGTCCACTGTTTGGTTATGAACAGTCAGGAGATTCTGCAGTCCATTGGCCAGAAGATATGTCAGTCAAGAGTTTCACCAAGTGATAGTTTCCCTAAAGAGGTTCGACGACACTGGGATCATTTCATGGGGATTGGACAAACAGTGGTATAACTGTTTATCACTTATATCAGTGGTATATCACTGGACTTAATTTCAGGGCACCACCGACGTTCTGGTGTTCATTGCATCCAGTGTCCAGTACATTGTGTTCCTGAGTGGCGTTTTACTGCAGGCCTGAGACCTGCCAAAGAATGTGATTTTTGGCATGGACCTGAAACACAGCCTGACACTGTCGAGATATTTTTCTCTCTCTGTCTCTCTCTCTCACCTCTCTCTCTCTCTCTCCCTCTCTCTTACTCTATCACTCTCTCTCTTTAACACTCTCTTTGTCTACATCACTCTGTCTTTTTCTCTCAATCTCTCTTTCTCTTGTTCTCTTTCTACTTTCATCTCCTTATTCCTCTCTCTGACCCCAACTCTTGTCTCTCACGTATAAAAACTTTCTTCTTTACAAACCAACTATTTTCCACATTAGTTGAAAGAGCATCTGACCTTTTCACAAAACAATATGAACACCACAACACTCCATTTTATGTTATCCTTTTAAGCCTATTGCATTGTCCTCAAATATCATTAGCGACAAGAGTCCAAAGAAAAGAAAGTTATAAGAGTGAACTGGGGACTGAGAGCAGTAGTGCAAAAAGTCTGTTTTACTGTAACGAAAGCAATTCATTACTCACTGCGCCATAGCTGTCATACAGTCATAGCTGTTGATGTCTCTGAGGATGTGTGTCATAGTGACAAGTTGATTTACATATTATCACAGAAAAAGAGAGAGAGAGACAGAGAGAGAGAGACAGACAGACAGACAGACAGACAGAGAGAGTTCCATTTGAGAGAAGCAGCCACAACAAACATTTGCTCATAAAAATCTTCAGAAATTGGACCAAAAAGTGAGACAGAGTGTAAATAACTCTAAAAACATCAATACTAGAAAGGACATAACCTTCTCCAATACAGTACTGGTATAAAAAGATACCAATCTCAAAAATAAGAAGAGATATGAAGTGAAACTAGAGGGTACCATTTCTGGGGAAATTGTAGGGTGTGCTGGCTTGCGAATGGGTCTGCTATTTTTACAACTGATATTTCTGTATATTTTATATAAAAATGCCTACTTATTATTTATGAAGATCGCATAGATTTAAAAGCATAGCCTACATTTGTTGCTGCTCATGTACAATTCAAAATACAAAAAGTGAAGTGTAGCATGCTGCATGTCCCTGTACTTACTGTAAGTCGCTCTGGATACGGGCGTCTGTTAAAATGACTAAATGTACTGTAAATGTAGAATTAACTTAACCTATATGACTAAAACGTCACCTTAAGTTTTTCATTACAGCGAAATTCATTACATATGCCTTATTTCTCATGAGGAACAAAAAAGCCTCTAGAAGCTATAACGGCCGCCATATTGGATTTTTCTGTACAATAAAGATAAAGGAAACACGTTTTTTCGCTACTCCTCCTACATTTTTGGTCGACTTTTCTTCAAAATTGCCATAGATGATCTCCGCACTGAGCCTCACAAAAGTTATCCTAGGGATTTCTGATTTTCAAAACCGTTTGTCCGGTAGAGCCAATCAAAATCTGCAACAAAGCAACCAAACAGGAAGTTTGGTCAAATCTCAGCAAATCTTTGAGATATCAACACCAAACTTGGTATGTCACGTGGAAGACACTACAACATGTTACCATGTGCAAAAGCAACTTCATACCTCTAAAAATGATTAATATAAAGCAAATCAAATTGATCGCTAACGCTAAAATAATGCTTTACACATCCGCCTGCCAAAAACTGATACTCTGATTCAATCACAAGTTCATATGAAGACTCTTGAGAATGTTTAGTACACAAATCTGAGAAAAAGTTGACTGTGAGATGAAAAGTCGATTTTTAGTGAATATTTGAAACATGCATGCTTGGCTAATTGCTAAGGAAATCTCCAATGTAATGTCTCCCTCTGCTCCTCAGCGTGCGCGCTCCACATTCTCACACACTCAGCCTTTCCCTTGACACACGCGCAAGCTTGGCGAGACACACACACAACATTTCAGGCAATTGTGGGCTGACCAAGCCCCCACTCATTCCTTGGCTTGAAGTGAAGGCCCTTGTGGATCTTGATGGTAATGCATTTTAGAAAAAGTTCTCAAAATCCTGAAACATTGATAGTATACATTTATATTTACATTACATTTATGTATTTAGCAGACGCTTTTATCCAAAGCGACTTCCAAGAGAGAGCATTACAAAAGAGTATAGGTCACTGATCATAACAACGAGATAGCCCCAAACATTGCAAGCAGCCAAAACATGAAGTATACATTGTGAAAAACCATTATAAGTGCCAAGGGGAAGAACGTATAGGCCATGAGTAACTACCACACCACAAATGACCCACCATTACCCATAGGAGGCGCTACGGCTACGCCCCAATTGTCCATTTTTAAAGTGATGGCATTTCCACCCCATCATTCTAAAATGCCCGTAACTATACATGCCTTATTTATCATGGGAAACTATACAGTGGTGACCCATACAGTCCACCATGTACGGTGAACATTTTGAAAATTTACAAATATCTTCGTATGAACCATGACTCCAATTGACAAAAAATGTGGTTTGATGTGTAGGCCACATGTAGTTATGCTTGTTTGAGACCACAATAGCTATGGGAATAATAAGAGTGAGTGCAATAAGGAGGATGTGAAACTCAATGCTCTGAGTTGGTGCATGTCAGTCTAGGCAGCGGTAGCCTTTTAAACCTCTACAGCCATGCCCCAATTTGCCCATTTTCAAAGTGATGCCAGTTGCATCCCATTTGTCCCAAAATTCTGAAATTCATTAGATATGCCTTATTTCTCATGAGGAAGAAAAAAGCCTCAAGAACCTATAACGGCCGCCATATTGGATTTTTCTGTATAATAAAGATTAAGAAAACACGTTTTTTTGCTACTCCTATTTCAATTCTGGTCCAAACTTCCCCAGAATTGGCCCACATCATCGTCAGAGCAACCCTCACTCAGGTATTACTTTTATATTGGATTTTCAAAACCGTTTTCCGGTACAGCCAATCAAAATTGGCAATAAATCAACCAAACAGGAATTTGGGTCAAATCTCGGCAAATCTTTGAGATATCAACACTAAACTTGGTATATCGGTGGAAGACACTACAACATGTTACCATGTGCAAAGGCAACTTCATATCTCTAAAAATGATTGATATAAACCAAATCGAATTTATCGCTAACGCTAAAATAATGCGTTACACATCCGCCAGTCAAAACCTGATACTCTGATTCAATCACAAGTTCATATGAAGACTCTTGAGAATGTTAAGTACACAAATCTGAGAAAAAGTTGACTGTGAGATGAAAAGTCGATTTTTTGTGAATATTTGAAACATGCATGCTTGGCTAATTGCTAGGGAAATTTCCAATTAAATGTCTCCCCTGCTTCTCTGCGCACGCGCTCCACATTCTCACACACTCAGCCTTTACCTTGACACACGCGCCAGCTTGGCAAGACACACACACAACATTTCAGGAGAGTGTGGGCTGACCAAGCCCCCACTCATTCATTGGTCTTTAGCAAAGGCCTTGTGGATCTTGATGGTATTGCATTTCCGATTTTGTATGCAATGGTAAAAAGTTCTCCAAATCCTGAAACATTGATAGCATAGGCCGACAGTAACTACCACACCACAAATGGCCCAATATCACCCATAGGTGACGCTACAGGCCACGCCCTGATACACAAAGATACAAGGCTTTCTGGAATGGGTAGGCTCACCAAGTTCCTTCCCTTCACTCCTTGGCTTGAAATAAAAGCCCTTGTGGATCTTGATGGTATTGCATTTCAGATTTGGTATCCCATTGGTAAGTCTACAGCATGGATTTTTCTATACAGCGACAATTTGTGAGGAATATACATTTTTCAATGGTTCGCAATGTTTTGGAGGAATCCGCCATTGCTGCTTGCAGCTATATTTGGTGGCCAAGCCGCGAAGCCACTTAAGTGTTTCTACCTTTTCTTATTATTATTGGTGGCCAAGCCGCGAAGCGGCGAAGCCACTTAAGTGTTTCTACCTTTTCTTATTATTATTATTATTATTGGTGGCCAAGCCGCCAAGCGGCGAAGCCACTTAAGTGTTTCTACCTTTTCTTATTCTTGGTGGCCAAGCCGCGAAGCGGCGAAGCAACTTAAGTGTTTCTACCTTTTCTTATTATTATTACACTTCTTCTCCCATTGGAGTCTATGGCAGCCCCTAGAACCATATGGTAAAAAGTTGTGAAATTTGGCACACTCATTAAGCACAGTCCCCTCTTTATATTCACCAATTTTCATGTCACCCATTGGAGCACTCTAGCGCCACCAACTGGTCAAATTTGGACTTGTGTTTACACACGTAACTTTTGAACCGTATGACCGATTTTCAAAAATGAGGTACCGCTGGATTCCCTGGATCAAGACGAGTTCAACACACCCTATGACGTCAATTTCCGGTTATATAGATTTCCGCCATTTTGAATTTTAAGGAAACACGTTCTTTCGCTTCATCTCCTACAGTTTTTTTCCAATCTTCCCCAGAATTGGCACACATAATCGTCAGAGCAATCCTCACTGTAGTATTCAAAATGTTATTGATTTTCAAAACCGTTTGTCCGGTACGGCCAATCAAAATTGGCAACAAAGACACCAAACGGGAAGTTTGGTCATATCTCAGCAAAGGAAAACATCACCAAACTTGGTATGATGACTCGGAACCCTCTTCTTAGGATGTCCAATCAATTTGGTGTCATGTGATCACTGGGCGTGGCCGCAGGAACTAAAAATGTGTTTTGGCCAATAACTGTTGATTTGTTTGCCTTTATTAAGTGATTCCTTTGGCTCATGATATCTTGAGACATCCCGTGTGTGACACATGATAATTTGTGATAACAGCCGAATTGATGCGGCCGCCATTTTGAATGACAGAAAAAACTAGTTTTCTTTACTCCTCCTACAAGTGTTGTCCAATATTCACCAAATTCGGCAGATATTAGCTTCAGACCAAGCCTCACAAAGCCCATTACATGTTTTTTGGATTTTCAAAACCGTTTGCCCGGTACGGCCAATCAAAATGTGCCGTTAAGCCAGCAAACAGGAAGTTGGGTCGTATCTCAGCAAATCTTTGATGTATTCACACCAAACTTCTTGTGTGTACTCGTAACCCTCTTCTGAGGATGTCTAACATGTTTTATGGGTCATTTGACTGCTTGGCCACCTCATTGCTGCTTGCAGCTATATTTGGTGGCCAAGCCGCGAAGCGGCGAAGCCACTTAAGTGTTTCTACCTTTTCTTATTGGTGGCCAAGCCGCGAAGCCACTTAAGTGTTTCTACCTTTTCTTCTTCTTCTTCTTCTTCTTATTAATCTTTTTCTCCCATTAGAGTCTATGGCAGCCCCTAGAATCATATGGTAAAAAGTTGTGAAATTTGGCACACTCATTAAGCACAGTCCCCTCTTTATATTCACCAATTTTCATGTCACCCATTGGAGCACTCTAGCGCCACCAACTGGTCAAGGTTGGACTTGTGTTTACACACGTAACTTTTAAAACAAAAATGAGGTACCGTTGGATTCCCTGGATCAAGACGAGTTCAACACACCCTATGACGTCAATTTCCGGTTATATAGTTCCAGTTATATAGTCACATGACTGCTTGGCCACCTCATTGCTGCTTGCAGCTATATTTTTGTTTTGATTTTGTTTTGATTTTGTTTTGATTTTGTTTTGATTTTGTTGTCACTGTGTCTTACAAATGATTTATATGTATAGTTATCTGTGATTGTGCCTCTAGCTTTGGAGGGAAAACGTAACTGAAAGCGTAACTGGCGCTGTTGAGTTAATCGCAACCCTGCTAGTGTGTGTGTATGTATATGTGTGTGTGTGCATGTTCCTTCTTAGCGTATAAACTCCAGCCAGCACTATCGCTCATTTGGCATGCATGAAGCAAGAGAACCCTGTTCCGGACATGACTGACACATAATACAACCAATTGCAACCAGTCATTACAAAACTGTGAAATTCAGGTGAAGTCATCTAGTACCTCCACTCACAAACCCATATGAGCATCTCCAGTCCTTTTAGTCTACAGTCTAAAGGCTGACAAACATTCTAGATGTCACTTTAACATCCATAAGAATGTGACGGACAACAGAAGAAGGCACAGAGGAAGAGTCGGGGCAGAGGGGGAGTCAGAAAGCAGAGGGAATGTCAGAGCAGAGGGAGAGTCAGAGCAGAGGGAGAGTCAGACAGCAGAGGGAGAGTCAGACAGCAGAGTCATAGCAGAAAGGAAGCATCAGAATAGAGGAGGAAGGGTCAGAGAAGAGTAGGAAGAGTCAGACAGTAGTTTAAAGTAGAAGACGGCAGGGAAAGAGTGTACTCACCTCTAGGGAGCAGGAAGGAGAGAGAAGAGGACGAATGCGAAGAATGCTGCTCAGTCAACCTGTGACATCCTCTCTTCAAACATCCTACTTTCATACCTCTGACATCACTCTCGCTGTTTCTCTCTTTCACTTTCTAATGAATGACACTAGAACATGCATGGTATTGCATATGCAAACACTCACATACCATACAAAGTAGCTTGAAGCATTCCACACACATGCACACACACACGACACACACAGCAGTAAAGTTCCAGATATCTGGTAGAACTTCTTTCATTTTCTTTTGAAGCCTTCTGTTTTGTCACCTGAGTGACAAACTTGGAAGATTCACTCAAAACAGAGCCCCAGGACAGACGAGAGAAAGAAAGAATTAAATAAATTTAAAAAAAGAAAGAGAGAAAAAGAAACAAAGAATGAGGTAAACACAGAGCGAGACAGATAGCCTTAATTACCTGCTCAGTGATGTCCAACACTATTTCAATTTCAACGATGCCTGATACAACTCCATCTGATAATCTCACAAAATAAATCCAGCCATCATGTTTCCCATGTTGATTCGGTGACTAAAGCTACATCTTCTGCCAGGCACACACACACACACACACAACAAAATAATCACCAATCCAGTTACTATTGGCTCCTTGATGCCTTTGGATGCCTCACAACCAATAGGCAAACTGGGCCGGTTCTCCGTGACCTGTAAATCATATTACCCAACATGTTGTTCTCCAAGGAGGGTGATGCAACCTAGCATCCTAGCTAAAAACAACAACAAAGCATAAAAACAAGTGTGTGACCGAGAAGGTCAGGCCATCTGTGTGTGACACCAGAGACTCTTTCCAGAAACTTCTGGGTCTCCACTCACTCCGTAACCAGGCCGATAGACAGGTTTAGGATTATGGTTATGGTAAAGCTCAGTTTTAAAAAACTGGGTCTAAGGTGGTAAACAATCAATCAGAAACTCCCATTTGCGGTCATCCAAGACAGAAGCTCTTAGGTTGGCTGAGTAGTCACTGTAAGAGATGCGAAGGAGTGTGTGGGTGGGTGTCATTTGCCCTGCCATAACCTCTCATTACCGCTGAGAGGGGGTTGACATCTACACCCCAGAAAACAAATGTACACACCCTTACAAAAAATAAGTATATTAAAGTATACTATAAGTATACAAAAAAAATGGATAGTACACTTTTAGTTCACTTTTGATATACTTTAAAAAGTATACTTAGAAAATAGTTCACCTTTGATATACTTTTAAGAAGTATGCTTAGAAACAGAAAATTAATTTATTCTGGAGTAGGATGTCCGTTTTCCTTTACAGTTTTTCACAATTAACACACAAAAAGCAAAAATTTGGCACAATTTTCACAACCTTAATTTCATGTAGGCTACCAATTGCTAGACCCAATTTGGCACTACTTCACACTCCCTCATCTGCATTCAACTCTGAATTTCCTTGTTTACACACTGATGTCAATTACACATCACCTTGTTGTCAAAACACTACACACAATGTTCAGTTGTTGCACACACTTCTCAAGTAAAGTCTCAAAGCATCAACCTACAACACACAGATATTCAAATCTCTAAACACTCAGGTCTGGTGAGCAATTTGTGATCAGGACTGCAGTATAAAAAGGGCCTTGAGCCTCTGTTTTGTTTGGTGAACAATGGAGAACTTACAGTAACATATCAACAACCACAGAAGGAGAGGGGTAAGAGTGAGAGGAGGAAGAGGAAGGGGACAAGGAAGAGGAGGAGAAGGACAAGGAGAAGAAGGAGGAGGAGAAAGAAGGAGAACTGTCATCTCTAATGAGATTCGGGCCACTGTGGTAGACCATGTGCTCAACCATGGTTTGAGCAATGAGGGAGGCTGCCCAGAGGGTCCAACCAAATCTCAGCCGCTTCACAGTTGCTGCCATCATTAGAACCTTTAGAATGGAGAACAGGTATGAATTATATTTGCCTTGTGTACTGAAATAATGCATATCAATAGAATACAGTGTGCTCACAGTATTTGTATTTTGCAGTACTGAAAGAGAACCACACTGTGGAGGAAGAACATGTACTTTCACAGCCGAACAGGAGACTGACATTGTGAAAATGGTTCGTGAAAACAACACTATCACTCTCCGACAGATACAAACCAGGATCCTGGCTGACCATGCCACATTCAGAAACATCCAGACCATCAGCCTCTCTACACTGGATCGTGTTCTCTGTAGGAATGCCATGCGGATGAAACAAGTGTGCAGGGTCCCATTCGACTGGAACATAGACCACATCAAGGAGTTACGGCGAGAGTTTGTGCTTGTAAGTCCCATACCTTCAGCACTGACACATGCATATATTGTACCTGTAATCCAATATTGTTCCTTTTCTACAGTGTCTCACTGTAGCCCACTGTGTTGATCTATCTGTGTCCATACTATAACTTGCATTATCATGCTGTCTGTTTCAGCAGATCCAGGAGCATGACAAAGCTAACTAGAGAGGGTACAATTTCTGGGGAAATTGTAGGGTGTGCTTGCTTGTGTCGGTTGCACAGGGGTCCGTTTTTTCATGACATTTTTACAACTGATATTTCTGTATATTTTATATAAAAATGCATACTTATTATTTATAAAGATTAAATAGATTTAAAAGCATATTTTTTTTGCTGCTCATTTACAACTCAATATACGAGTGAAGTGTACAATGAAATAGATGTCTTCTAATTTCCCCTGCAAGAGGCAGCCTCACCCTTACAAAAAAGAAGTATACTTCAAGTTTATTTTGTAAGTATACTTAGTATAAAAAGTATACTATTATCATGTTACTTAAAGTATACTAGCAGTGTACTTATTTATATACTATTTTTGTACTAAGTAAACTGAATTGGCCCACTTTTTAACATTTTATATTTTAGGTTATATTTAAACTTTTTTACTTTTGAATACTGTAAAGTAGCCTGTGTAGTGCACTTTCAGTTCATCAAGTATACTTCCTAAAGTACTTCAAAGTATACTTTGGAATACTCTAAAGTAGCCTGTGTAGTGCACTTTCAGTTCATCAAGTATACTTCCTAAAGTACTTAAACGTATACCTTGGAATACTCTTAAGTAACCTGTGTAGTGCACTTTCAGTTCATCAAGTATACTTCCTAAAGAGCCTCAATATACTTTGCAATACTTTTAAGTGCACTTTCAATTAATGTAAGTACTTCAAGAAGTAAACTTAATCAATTACATTTTACTACTACTTACTAATATATTATAATGTTTGGGAGCCCCTCAAACGCCTCAGATTATAAGTCACTTAGCGAGAAGAGGGGCCCTTGCAAAGTTACACTGCAGTTTCTTAGCTGAAAGAAGCTATTCACTGCTCAAGCGTTGACGCCATAAGAATCCAGCTCTTCTTATAAAACGTAACAGTAATTTAACTCATGGTTACAATGGTAAACCACCACAACAATGACCACGCAAAACACTACATTCTAAGCAGACACATTTAAAAAACGAAATTCATGAAGTTACATTTGTATTTCGAACAAACGGCAAACTTATCAGCAAATTTTAACACAGCAAAATATTTTAGTTTTATGAAATTCGACACACAAATATTTCAGATCTTTCATATTCAAATTCAGATACTTTTGTCAGCTTTCTAGCTCCATATGTGTGGAGAAGCTGCCCCGGTAAATTGTACTACTATAGTACAGTTCTAGACTACTGCTGTGTTCGTCTTGGTAACGATCGCGTTGGTTGAATTCGATTTAACGTTCCGTTGTACGGTTTAGGATGAAATTAATTATTTTCATGAACAGATTGACAAAGTTTAGTCTGTGGCAATGAAGTTCAGGTTAGTAGTCAGATAGACTTTTGATTTAAGTAAGGGGAGTGCCGAACATGTTATATCGCCGTTTGACTTCCTAAACAGCTGTGTAGACGTTTTTGTAGTGTGTCTCACGTAGGCTACAGCGTTACAGTGAGCAACACTGGTTTGAAACCACAGGTAATGATAATTTCACCAACAAATCGTTTACTTGTAATGTAATGTCATAATAAATCCTACAACGAAAATGTATTTGTGAGGAATGTTTATTTTAACGATTGAAAACAGATGCATCATAGACCGCTGTAGTATGTGTTGCCCGGGCAACAGAGGCTACATGATGCTAATGCTTCAGTGAAATAGTAAACTACTGTTTCCGAAAGTAGATGTACTTCCTTAATAATATCAGCTTATATTGTACTTCACAATTGTGTTTCATATCACAAAGTAAAATAAGTAAATACTAGTAGTATACCCTGGCCTCTTTGCTTGTGGCGTTTCTGCAGCTGCCTTGCAGTAAAGCAGTTAGCCTAGCTATCTCCCAGAAGTTAACAAGCTGCTAAACTAATGTTCTGCTAGAGGTAGTCACGGGAGTTTTCGAGGATACAATTTCTGGGGAAATTGTAGGGTGTGCGTGCTTGCGTCGGTTGCAGATGGGTCCATTTAATAAACAAGCTGTGAACCCCCTTTGAAACAAGCTATTCTAACCACGTTGTCACCGGCAGTATTTTTCAGATGGAATCGCGATTCAAACAGTACTAGTACCATCTGCTGACTGAAAATATGCCCCCAAACACGTAAATAAGCTTGATATTTATTTAGGGGGAATGGCTAATTCAAAAAAAGTTTGCTGGAAGCGATCATTGTCAGTAACAAAGTAAACCATGCAACGGAACGTAAATAAAAATACAAGCAACTCAATCGCTACCAAGACAAAACTTTTGACACATACGCTGTCAATGTAGTCCAAATATTGACTCAGGCTTAGGGGTGGGAAAAGAAAGAATAAGAATATATATGTGCGAGAACAAAGGTTGTGCCCTTGCCGAAGGCAAAGCACACCCAATAAAGAAATATATATGATAGAGAACAAAGGTTGTGCCCTTGCCGAAGGCAAGCACACCCTATGAGCTATATGAATACATATTCATTGATGAGGTTGGATTCAACCTGGTGAAGAGGAGGCGCCGGGGCAGAAATGTCATTGGCCAGCGCGCCATTGTTGAGGTCCCCGGCCAGCATGGTGGGAACATCACTTTGTGTGCTGCAATGGGTTGAGCAGGCCCGTTGACAGTACTGTACTGTTCAGAAATAAACGTTTTTTTGCTGCATATGTGTGCTGTTTTATGTTTGACTATGAAAAAAAGTAGGCCTACACTGAGACATTTTACAAAAGGAGAAATGGCTCATTCTCCAGAGTCATTGTCATTCATATGGTGTGTTCCATTTCTATAATTGTGTTTTCAATTTTGCACTACAGTGTGCAGCAAATGCTTATGTGAACTGTTATGAATGGTATGTGTGTGTCATTTGAAAATATGGCTGTGTGTACCAATTGAGAACACGAGTTCCAGTTTGTGAACAGATAAGAGATTTGATGGCAAAGAGTCATCTTGCAAAGGAAGTGTCAGGTTTACCATTTTGTGTGTGAGGTTTTCAGTTTTGTGTGTGCAGTTTGAGAAAGCCGTTATTGTTTTGAGAAACGTGTGTTAACAATTGTGAAGGACTGTGTTATACAGCAAAAACAGTCAAAATACTTATAAAGTACATTACAAGTTAAAAATGTTAGATCCATCTTGTATATTCTAATTCTTCATGTCTATAAAAATCTATTATGCATTGCACATTGAATCTTTTTTGTTACTGAAGCTGTAACCGTAATTACTGCCAAAACATTTGAAGCCCTATACTCTTATACTATACTAATAATTATCGATTGGAGTATTTATGGAAAAAACGAAAAAGCTACTTGAGAAAGAAGCAGACAGGAAGGTTGCATTATGCATTTGAAGGTTATACTGTCAAACTGACTGAAGAACGAAATAACGACGTGAAAAAATGAAGATAGCGTGGCTCATTGGCTGGTCAATTCCCATGATGCAAAGCGGTAAATAGTGTTAAAATTTGCTGATAAGTTTGCCGTTTGTTCGAAATACAAATGTGACTTCATCAATTTCGTTTATTTTATGTGTCTGCTTAGAATGTAGTGTTTTGTTGCATGGTAATTGTCATTGTTGTGCTGGTTTACCATTGTAACCATGAGTTAAATGACTGTTACGTTTGACACACGTGAGTGCATGCGCAGTAATTAGCTTCTTTCATCTGATAACCTGCAGCAGATAATGTCTAATATAGTCCTGTCCTTAAACAGGCTCTGTCTGCAGTGTCACTTGGCGAGGACGCCCGTTCTCGTCAAGTGACGTAAGATCGACGGCGGCATTAAAGAGGCCCCTAAACATTTAAATATATTAGTAAATCATAGTAAATTGACTTTAAAAAGTTTACTTCTTGAAGTACTTATATTAATTGAAAGTATTCCAAAGTATACTTTGAGGTACTTTAGGAAGTATACTTCATGAACTGAAAGTGCACTACACAGGTTAGTTTAGAGCAGGGATTCCTAAAGTGTCGCGCGTGAGAGGAAATATTTAAAAGGGTGATTGACTGGGTTTTTTGGGTATTTCTCATTGTTCCTTAAGGTCTCCAAATAGGGTATGTAACATTGGTTGAGCTGAAAAAGGCCCGGGTGCTGTTCTATGCCCTCTGATACATCCTCTGAAATTTTCCCGGGAAATATAGAAAATATATAGGCTATATATAAATATAGATGAGCTGCGCGCTGATTGGTTGGATTACAACAAGTGAAGCTGCAAAGCAAAGACGCAACAAGGCCAACAGCACTCACTGAAACAACGAAGGTGGAGACTTGATATAAAAACGAACAAATAAATTGATTGTGTCTACATAACACTGTTTTCAACAGATTGACTAGATATCAATTTAAAATTATTACGTTAGTTGTTTCCACTTCTGTTGTCAAAGCAAACAGGATGCCTTAGGTGGGTAAGGTTAGCACTTGCTACAGCTTAGCAAACAAACTATCGTGATTCAACTCAGCTTCAGTTAGCTCTAGCTATCTTGCTGAAAAATAGATCTGGACAAACATGCATATTGAATTGTAGATTTACATGACAACACAGGTTATTTATTTGAATGAAACACAGTCAGGAACATGAAATAACGTTAGCCCCATTGCCAATAAACTAGGCTAAATCATCACACATTCTACATATGCTTTTGCGTTATCAAGCTAAACTAGCTTACATGCCTACAGTCTTGGTGTTTTCGCTATCTAGCTGTTCTTGCATTCCTTGCAAATCACCGTTATTAAAAATCAGATGAGCTAGAGTCTAGCTAACATTGACTAGACGGGCATGGCTGATGTTTGTCTAGCGTAGAAGATCCCTGTGCAGTTCGACCCTGGACACATTTGCGCGAACTATTTCACCAAGGACGGTTTTAAAAACCTGGGACAATGTAAAGCAGGATTTTCTATGAAGCTGTAAAAGAGGTGCGTTCCGACCTTACCATCACAACCGCAAGCTGTAGTATGATTTTGTCGGTAACAGTTATTAGCAATGCTAACGTATCCTGTATCTAGCCTTTCTCCAGTTCTTTCAAATAGATACTGTAATCTAGACAGGCATTAGCAATAGGCTATACTGCTATTCGTTTTGTGGCTATTTTTTTTTCAACTTCCCTTCTAATGCCGACTACAGCTAGTCTAGCTAGAGCCATTTGCTAAGTAAGGTAGAGTTATGTTGATGTGATTAGAAACGTTCAAGGCGTGACAAAGATACAGACCAGAGCCAAAAAAGGCGGGCTTTTTCAAAACCTACCGTTTTACAGCTTAATTTTTTCATTTTGGGATTTGCATAGGAAAGAGGTGTCAATGGACTTTGAGGTTCACTTTATGTCCATTTTACCCACCGAACTGTCGTTATTCAACTATGACAAGGTAAAATCGGTTTTGCAATCCTACTCCTTTAATGGTGGTCTAATGGTGTAATAATTAATATTAATTATTATATGGCAACGACAGTACGAGCGTTCTGATTGTCTTATGGGTAGTCATGCCAGCTGCGTATTGCCATCCTCGCCGGTCTGATACGGATCCGTATTGCCCTCTGACGTCATCTTCGAAATGAGCGATATTGATATTGATCAACAGCCATGAGGAAATTCAGAAGCAGTGAAAATGTGTTATTGAAAGATCCTGTCAAGCAAATTCCATGATTTGCTTCTCAGTACAGTAGAAACGTGTGAAATGAGTTCCTGAAAGCATGTGCAAAGCGCGAAAACTTTGTCGCACTGAGATGTGGAGTTAGACCGTAGAACAGTTTCTCTTCCGTTTTCAGATCAGGTTTTAATGGGCGGAGCCAGAAAATTACCTATCTACGTCATTTTGACACATCTACATCAGATCACTGAATGGCTCCTCCTGCTGTACTGTTATTGTAGCCTACATCAGCTAGCTAGATAGCTTCAGGATGTCTCCCTCCACCCGCAACTGCATCTTCCCTGGATGCAAGAACTTCAGCTGCGCTGCAACGCTATTTATTTTCCCTATTGATGAGGAAAGGAAAAATAGGTGGATTGATTTTGTGAAGAGCCACGCTGATGGAAAGTTTCGGATAAACTCCAACAGCCGCCCCTCTGCAGTGACCATTTCACGGCGGATAGTTTTAACATGGACCAGAGACAGACGGGGTTCACGGACACACGGCTTCTCTTGCAGCGCGGAGCCATACCGAGCATCGCCCTCCCGGCCGTTCCTCCTCCGGTCGCACCTGGACCATCCATTGCCACCAGCAGTTCATCACTCAGTTATGTGTGCTTGTTATAATTATACTAGATAACTTTTCCAGAGGTATCTCTGCTATGAGTTAATGCAAACCGCTAACTTGATATTAGGCTACTCAGTGTAGAATGATGGTATTTCGGTGAAATGGTAGCTAATGTGCTAGAAGTAGTTGGAGAGCTCACTGTCTGCTGTCTCTGGTGTCCATTTTTACTCCTGTGTTACAGCTCAGGGGAACAATTCATTTATGCATCTGTATGTTTCACTCACTGAACAAATAAATTCTAATTCTATACTGTTTTGTTCGGCTTGACGTGGCGTCCATTATCTGGGTCGTAGGTAGGCAGCGAGGGGCGGAGCTTCACCTCCTTCAGGCGACACGCCCCCCCCAGTCTCAAGCAGAGAAGAGTGCTGATTTTCTCACGATTTCAAAGCCTAATTCAACATACTTGTCGGTGTGTTTTTTCGAATTTGGATGGGTAGTTAATAACACATTCTTCTGTGTTGTAGTGAACTTAAGACTCGTTTTCAATT
This sequence comes from Thaleichthys pacificus, assembly GCA_023658055.1. Taxonomy (NCBI): domain Eukaryota; kingdom Metazoa; phylum Chordata; class Actinopteri; order Osmeriformes; family Osmeridae; genus Thaleichthys; species Thaleichthys pacificus. Next base: position 15,029,488 of record CM042874.1, on the reverse strand, counting down.
CCACTTTACAGGATCTTTATTGAAAGTGATGATGAAGACTAGAAACTATAGTTTGAATCACTTGTGTTGTTACTTTACTGTAAATTAAAGCCATTTTAGCTGAGCCGTGTTGTCCGTTTTCTATTGATCATTGTAACTTGAAGTTAGCAAGTAATTGGTTGCTACGCAACACCTGAAACACATCGTGTCGTGAGAAGACTTGAGAGCTGAACAAAACGACATGTTTTCTATTAACAATTACCATTTCTTTTCATTTACAAAATGAAAGGAGCGAAAAATGCTATATAATAAACAACTTACTAACTTCGACCAAACTTCGGCTTTGGCATATCAACCTCGCTATCGCTCATGACCTCACTCTCGGTTAGTAAGTAGTTAATATATATTTTTTAAATTAAAGTGGGATTTTTCACAAAACAAAAACATGAATTACACGTGCTAGCAAACTGTTCTCTCATTGGTCCGATTTTAATGCGGCTATAAATAGGCTCTGTTGCTTCTTTTTTGACAAAAGGTGTGGGAGAGTGGGGGTGCTTGAACCCGGTCGGGATGTAGAAAGGGGTGCGTGGCCTAAAAAGTTTGGGAACCGCTGCTTTAGAGTATTCAAAGGTATATTTTGAGGTACTTCAAGGAAGTATACTTCATAAACTAAAAGTGCACTACACAGGCTACTTTACAGTTTTCAAAAGTAAACTTCAAATACACTATAAGTGTACTTTAAAGTATACTAAATTACCTAAAAAGTGGGCCAATTCAGTTTACTTAGTACAACAATTATAAATAAGTACACGGCTAGTATACTTGTAGTACCATGATAATAGTATACTTTTTATACTTAAGTATACTTACAAATTAAACTTTAAGTATACTTCTTTTTCGTAAGGGTGCACCCATACACACAATCATACACAAACACATACACATGATATAACTGTAGTCATGGCATCCATGTTTGTATTTTCAGCAAATCTTTTAGGCCTTCAGCACTCTTTAAATCCAGTCTTCTCTTTCCCTCTTTCCTTTTTTCCCTCTTGTTAATTCTCTTTCCCCTTTCACTGACTCATCTCTTCACTTCTCTCCTCATCACTTCTATCATTACTCAGTCTAAACACCATGTAAAATAGCCTACACTGTTTCCTTCATATGCCAAACGCACATACCATAATTTAACATAGAAGTTCTAGTTGTTCTATTATCATATGATATGATTAGAAGGTTTCTCATAGTTTGGGTGTGTTCAGTATCTGTGGTGATGTTTGTGATCCCAACTTAGAACCACAGATGAACCCGGAACTGCAAGCAAAGAGGTCCATGGGGTTGTCATAGGTGATCCTGTGACCTTACTAAGGTGCTGTGGGAGTGTTCAGAGGAAGTGAGCCAACGAATCATGTGGTCTAATGGCAGCCTCCGGGACAGTGTCAGCAACTGAAGATAATAGTAATCAATGAGCTACGCATCTGACCCATCATTTCCCCGTATAGGAAGCTATTGTTGACTAATCATATAAAGTTGCAAAAAAACATTTAAATGGATAAATCTAGTGATTACAGTTAACAAATCAAATCTGTCTGGATTGATGAAGAGGTCATCAGTTTTGCGTTGTGATTGAAATCCCGACAGTCCATGACACATTTCACAATAAGGCTGTTTCTCAGTCACACTTCATTGTCAGCACTGGTCGACGCATTAATTTCATTCTGAAAGTGAAAGCAGGTACTTTTCCCACAGAAGTGAGCAAACTACCACTATGAAACCACTGGTGTGGTTTATAGTTGACTGGGAAGTGAGTCAGTGAATGACTAATATCAATACCCAGGAGTAGATTTTTTCTCTTTCTACAAACTTCTGGGCGGCAGACCACAGATTCTCTGGGTCGGGAGTGAGAGAGGGCAGCTGAAGTTTGAGACCAGCCCTTTCAGGAAACGTTGAAGGGTGTACATGACGCAACGTGTTCTTTGCAGATACACACCCCCGCCAACATGATTTGTCAAAAGATAGTGGGAGACAGACTTTCAGTTTACACACGATTCATCTTCTCTTAAGATTTTACATTCATTGACTGACTTGCGAGGCAACTGGTTGACTAACCCCAATGGGCAAACATAGTGAGCCAGAGCATGACTTAACTGGTTTGTCTAGTGTGTTGTGCTGCATGTGCTTAGCATGTGAGAACATGTGTTTTCATTGGGTTCTGCTGTGGAGTATAACCTACAGGCACCTTCCTCTGGAGTATTGCATGTGCCAGGCTCCTCCCATTTTGGTGATGTCAGACCCCTCAACTGCTTTCCAGGAAAGCATGCAACACATTACCTTGGAAACAGCCACCTATCCTAAAACCAAACACTTCTTGGGAAAGATCAGCACCTCAGGCTCTCTCTCTCTCTTACTCACACACAGAGACACAGACACACACACAAAGCAGACCACATGAAATCCTAGGAGCCTTCCACTATCTTCGCTATATCCACAAAACTTTAAACTTTAATATTTTTTCATTTCAACATCATCCGATTATAAACAATAAAACAGGTTGCCTAATATGTTATGATTGTTTAACTCAACCATTCCTCCACCTTCACCCCCCTCCCCGCCCCTACCCCTTCCTCTAGTCCCATCCCCTCCACCAACCAACAGGATGATAACACCCACAGACATCCTTATTTGTCTGTTAAATCTTTTAAGCTAGATATCCATTTTGTCCGCATTGAAATTGTGTTTGGTTGTGCGTCATTGGCTCTTATTGATTGCTGATAGTTCAAGGTACGAAATGTCCACAAAGCCACACAGTACTTGAAATGTCATGAAGTTTCAATGCTGGGCTACAATCTTCAATCAAAGTTCTTGAAAGTTAAGGATATTGTTTGCTCCAATGGTTTATTGAAGAGTTATCCTCATAAGTGGTGTTCGTGAATGATTTCCCTCAGAAAGACGGTGGCTACTGTTCCATATCAGGGATGATCTGCATCATACACTTAACAGTTTTAAAGTTAGGGTTAGCTGCTCAAAACACTTGTAACACATAAGTTCAAATTGGACCAGTGTTAACCACACATTTTTGGTAGACTATAAGGAGAATATCCTTCAGTCTTGTTGGTGCTATTAACTTTCTTTTTTTTTTTTTTCAAGGTATATCTGTATCTTTCTATTTAATAACTGAGACTTTTTAAATTGAAGAGCTGACTTCTTATCTGACTTGTATGCATGGCAGTCAGAGCGGTTCTTTCCACATATCACAGACAATAACACAGCCTCTTTGTTAATCATTCATTACAGAAAGTGTTTTTTAGATCTACTGATTTCGGAGCAGAAAATCCCCTGCACTCTCCACAGAAAGTTGCAGGAAACAGAACAGGCCACTGGCTCTCAGCTCAGTTTGTCTGAAACAGAGATTGGCTGACAAAGAGAGGAAAGACTACAAAAAAAGTGATAAGAGAAAGTCAGAGAAAGTGATAACTCTTTTTGTGTTTACTGTTTTGTACTGTGGTGTTTATTTAATTAGGGTTCCTCCGGTAGGAGGGAACCTATTGTATTTGTTAGTTTTATTATTATTAGGGTTCCTCCGGTAGGAGGGAACCTATTGTTTTTGTTAGTATTCTTATTAGGATTCCTCCGTGAGGAGGAAACCTATTGTTATTGTTAGTTTTATTAATTATTATTTTATTAATAAATACTACCAATAAATACTACCAATTGTTAGTATTATTAGGGTTCCTCCGTTAGGAGGGAACCTATTGTTATTGTTGGTATTCTTATTATTATTAGGGTTCCTCCGGTAGGAGGGAACCTATTGTTATTGTTGGTATTCTTATTAGGGTTCCTCCGGTAGGAGGGAACCTATTGTTATTGTTGGTATTCCTATTATTATTAGGGTTCCTCCGGTAGGAGGGAACCTATTGTTATTGATGGTATTCTTATTAGGATTCCTCCGTCAGGAGGAACCCTATTGGAATTGTTGGTATTATTATTATTAGGATTCCTCCGTCAGGAGGAACCCTATTGGAATTGTTGGTATTATTATTATTAGGATTCCTCCGTCAGGAGGAACCCTATTGGAATTGTTGGTATTATTATTATTATTCTTGTAATTTATCTCATGAACACATTGGTAAAACGTTTTGAAATTTGGCATATTGATACAACATGCCACAAATACCGCCCAAACACAGACTGGCCCACATCAGACAATAGGGGGCGCCACAGGCCACGCCCAAATGTCCACTTTTCAAAGTGATGGCATTTCCACCCCATTGCTCCAATTCTTCTGAAACTTGTTGTGCATGCCTCATTTTTCACGAGGAACAAAAAAGCCTCAAGGACCCATAAGGTCCACCATGATGGATTTTCCTGTACAGTGATAATTTGGGAAAACCTTCAAAATCCCTCTTCTCTTAAACCAAAATTCAAATTGACTTGGAATTTTGTACAGATATGTATCATTGATGTATTTAAAAACGTTACTTAAGACAGTTGAATCAAAAACAAAATGGCTGAAAGGGGTGTATTTATGTAAATGTCCACATTGCCTCAATATGTTTGTGTCACTAAATCAAATGTCATTTTGAATGATGGTTTTTCAAAACTAATAGGCTTTAAGGTGACACCCCCTGAAGTACCCTGCAAAGTTTCACCTTGATATGTGAAAATATGACTTAATTACAGCTGTTTGAGCTTGGACCAAATCTGACAATGCTTGCCTTATTTTATTATCCAGTTACTGAACCTGGCAAAGTCCAGATCTGAGAATGGCTCAATTGGATGAGATGTTGTGCTGGTAAACGTAGGGTTGTAGGTTCAAAACCAGTCAAAGGCAAAAAAATTTTTTTTGGACAGAACGGTTTCTAGTCTTCCGGTCTATCCTCCGGTTGTAAAACATAGCAATGAGTGTTTATTTGAGCCCATAACAACACTCCGATCATCTGTTTAGCGAGACTGTGTAAACCACTGCAATAATAGGACTAAATTACAGCTGTTTGAACTTTAACCAAATCTGACAATGCTTGCCATTGGAGAAACGTCTCATTTTGTTATCCAGTTACTGAACATTGGGAAGTCAAGATCTGAGAATGGCTCAATTGGATAATATGTTGTTCTGGTAAACGAAGGGTTGTAGGTTCAAAACCAGTCAACGGCAATTTTTTATTTTTTTTTGACAGAACGGTTTCTAGTCTTCCGGTCAATCCTCCGGTTGTAAAACATAGCATAGTGTTTATTTGAGCCCATTACAACACTCCAATCATCTGTTTAGTGAGACTGTAAACCACTGCAAAACAAGCCAGGTTCACCACCGTAGCTAGCTACTTGTAGTCTACGTAGGCATAGTGTCATATTTACCAAGTTAGCTCGAATGAAGTATATTGATTGTTCAGGTGGATCCCTTGCCTGCCGCAAATTCATTTAAGTTACCTAAGCCAGAACACATCGCCACTGATGCTAGGATTTGAAATTCCCTTCCAAACAACTTTTTTAAAGCACTACGAGTAAGCTATTCTTTACAGCAGCAACCCAGTCATCCCGTTGTCCCGTTTTTATGTCCCATATATAAATAGGACTAAATTACAACAGTTTTAACTTTAACCAAATCTAACAATGCTTGCCATATGGAGAAATGTCTTATTTTGTGATACAAAAACTGAACGCGCAAACGTCTAAGTCTGTGAATGCAGACATCCTAAGTCTCCCGGAAGGTCCGGGAGTCTCCCGCATTTCAATAGCGGCTCCCTGATGCCCGCAAATGCTCTACAATCTCCCGGAAATCGGGGATTTTGTATTTCGAGCGAGCGAGAGACTGTCCAATGGTCATTTCTGGTAGAGATAGGTGCATATCGCGCGTCCTGATTGCGTCATGGGGAGGGGTTACGTGCAGGTTGAGGGGGTACATCATGCGTCAGGATTGCGTCGGGAGGGGGGGGAACCACCTCCCGGAAATGAGTCTACAGGTTGGCATGTCTGTGAATGGCTTAGTAGGATGAGACACAGGGCTGCTATGTGAAGGGTTGTGGGTTCTAATATAGTCAGAGCCCTAAACTTTTTCTTTTTTTTCTGACAGAAATTAGTTTCAAGTCTTTTGGTTAATCCCAGTGTAACTATCTGTCAATTTTACAACATTTTGACATCTTGAAGGAGGAATCCGCCATTGCTGCTTGCAGCTATATTTGTTGGTATTATTATTAGGATTCCTCCGTAAGGAGGGAACCTATTGTTATTGTTAGTTTTATTAGGGGCCAAGCAGCGAAGCTGCGAGGCACCTATTGTAATTGGTGGTATTATTGGGTGTGCTCAAGCCTTCGGCGAGAGCACAACCTTTGTTCTCTCACATATATATTATTATTATTAATGTTTATTTTCGCCCCCCTAAAACTCAGTCAATATTTGGCCTACATAGACAACCTAGGTGTCAAAAGTTTCGTCTTGGTAGCGATTGCGTTGCTTGTATTGGGATTTACGTTCCGTTGCATGGTTTTAGGCTCAAGTAAAGTTTTGTGGCGAAAAGTGAAGCTAACGGTGGCTAATTTGCTAGCCACTGTCACTGACGTTACTAACGTCACTACGTCACTAACGTCACGAAAACACGCGTGACTACCTTTAGCAGAACATTCGTTTCGCATCTGTTAACTTGGGGGATAGCTAGGCTAACTATAGCTTTACTGCAAGGCAGCTGCAGAAACGCCACAAGCAAAGAGGCCAGGGTGATAACTATTTACTCATTTTACTTTGTGATGTGAAACACAATTGTGAAATGTAATGTACAATATTAGCTGATATTATTAAGGAAGTAGGCCCACGTCTACTTTCGGAAACGGTAGTCTACTATTTCACTGAAGCATTAGCATAATGACATTAGCCTCTGTTGCCCGGGCAACACATACTACATTGGTCTATGATGCATCTGTTTTCAGTCGTTAAAATAAACATTCCTCACAAATACATTTTCGTTGTAGGATTTATTATGACATTACATTACAAGTAAACGATTTGTTGGTGAAATTATCATTACCTGTGGTTACAAACCAGTGTTGCTCACTGCAACGCTGTAGGCTACGCGAGACACTGCAAAAACATCTAGCACTACACAGCTGTTTAGGAAGTCAAACGTCTAACTACTAACCTGAACTTCATTGCCACAGCCTAAACTTTGTTCTGTTCATCTGTTCATGAAAATAATTAATTTCAGCCTAAACCGTACAACGGAACGTTACATCCAATTCAACCAACGCAATCGCTAGCAAGACGAGCACTGCCAGTCTAGTACTGTACTGTAGTAGTACAATTTACCGGGGCAGCTTCTCCACACAGGGCTATATCGCATTTTGCGTTGTTACTGACAATGATCGCTACCTGTGAGCTTTTTAACGAGCGATTTTCCACTAAATAAATGTCAATCTTATTTAGGTTTTTGGGGGCATATTTTCAGTTAGCAGATGGTGTTTGAATCGCGATTCCATATTCTACTGCCGGTAACGTTGTAGAATAATCTTCAAAGGGGGTACTTTATTAAAGGTCACATGACATGAAAACTTAACTTTAGGAGGTTATTTAACATTAATATGAGTTCCCCTAGCCTGCCTTTGGTCCCCCAGTGGCTAGAATTTTCGATAGGTGTAAACCAAGCCCTGGGTGTTCTTCTCCGCCTTTGAGAAAATGAAGGCTCAAACGCTTGGTTTGAAAATCTCCTCTTATTGACGTAACAAGGAGCCAGGCTACCGCCCTTCTCTCTGCTGTGCCCGCCCAGATAATCTGGCCCGCCAATGAGGAATTGAGCTACGATTGTGCAAGGGCGAGTGCAATATCGTGTTTTCCTGCAGAGACATCATGCCATGGCTAGCAAACGAACGAAGCATAACAGTTGCTCAGTGCTTGGATGTACAAATCAACACACAAGTCTTTTTGTAGTTCCGTCATCCGAGCCTCTAAACAATCAGTATCTTAATTTTATTTTCGCTGAAAATGCGCCTACACAACTTCTGTTGTAGGCGCATTTGTTTTGTATGTCTGCGCCAAACACTTCAGCCACGACTGTTTCCTCAACTTGAGCTAATACAAAACTGGCCTTGCTGAAATTAAATTCTGGATCAGTACTAACTCTCCTTCGTCCAGCTACTAACCTCGGACAAGTAAGTTAACTAACGCTATATCATTTTGTAGCTTTACTGTATATGGTTACCTAGCTTGCTACCCTTAGAATGTGGCTGTAACATTAGCTCTGCAGCTAACAGCTGAGTTACTGTCGCTATGGAAAGGTAGATAGCATCAAGTATAAGTGTGAATACATATGCTGTACGTGAGTGTTGTACACTTCTTTGTTATTTGGATAAACGTTCTGCTGTTGGTGTTATGGCGCGCGCGATATCCACCTTTCCCCTCATTGAAATGACTGAGTGTGTACCTCTGCAAACCAGGGTTATCAGATGAGAATGGGCAAATTCGAGGTATTTTACAGCAACAGGGTTACAGCCATTGCGATACATCCGTTGTAAACATTAGCGCATGGTGCCGCCCATGGGCGTCAGCAGCATTTTGAAAGTGGGGGGGACACATTTTGCCGGGGAGTCTGGGGGTTTCTCCACCAGAATTTTTTTAAAGATGTAGATGCAATTTCCCGCATTCTGGTGCATTTACCTTTTTTTTTTTTTTATGTATAAAAAAATATCTCTTTCATTGTTTTTCCTTGGAGTCGGCAATTACTGGCTACTATTATGTTCTGGTAGACTGGGTAAACCCATTCGATCTGCAATCTTAAATAAGATTGAGCTTGGTCTGGTGATAGCCAGGATAATGTTTTGGTGTAATACACAGAGGACTGACACTGACAACTTTGGCACTTTATTCTCCATTTAATGAGAGCAAAAGCCTTAAAAGGAGGATTTACACATTATACATTTATTGATGTAGTTTTGTAGATGAGTTTTCTGTTTAACCTAGATTAAGAAATCAACAAATGCTTTTCCACTTGTAATGGGTAAATAAAGTATGGTATTGCCTAGTGCTAGTTGTACGTAAATAGCTAGCTAGGCTAGCTATAATCATAATGTTTGCATAAGGATCTTTGTGACTTCATGCTATTATAGTCAGAGAATGTCTCATAAAGGTGCTTTGGCCACTGAAGGGAAAATTTGGGCAACTCTGACTTACTTTTCTCTTCCGACAAAAAATTATGTCCATCTCGAACAGCCGATACCTGGAGTGCTAGCTGCTTCGATCAAAGAGTATGAATCTGCATGCCTGATGAGTCTGTTTGTGTAGGAACCAGGAAAACGCGGAATGGATTACTATTGCTATGGGTATTCCCCCTACTGATAAAGTGGAACGGATTTCATTGTGAAGCAATGGAAAGAACGCTGGATTAGTAGACCTGTCGTCATGCACTAATATTTTGATAGCAAATGTGGGGGGGTCCAAACAATCTTTTTTTTTAAGTGGGGGGGACGTGACCCCCCCAGGTTATATTGTGGCGACGCCCATGGTGCCGCCCCTCCGCTCCTCATTAGCATTTAAAGCTACAGACACCAAAACAGCGCGTTCTGAGGAAAGCTCCTTGTGGGACTGCTAGTAGTGGCTGTAATTCTGCACCAAGGCTGAATTTCGGGAAAGAGACTTCTGATACAGTATTAGGGGACCACTAAGGCCTATATAAAAGCATCCAAAAACAGCATGTCATGTGACCTTTAATGAAAGAATGCAATATGAGTAGGCTAAATGCCGGAAAATATCACGAGAAGGGAAAAACTTAAAAGGACGTTTAAGTAATAGAGATTAGGTCAATTTTTACACCGGTCTGCCAAATGTATTTGTTTTGATTCAGCTATGAGGCTGCCTCTTGCAGGGGAAATGAGAAGACATCTATTTCATTCTACACTTCACTCCTATTTTGCTTTGTAAATGAGCAGCAAAAAAAGATGCTTTTAAATCTATGTAATCTTTATAAATAATAAGTATGCATTTTTATGTAAAATATACAGAAATATCAGTTGTAAAAATGTCATTAAAAAACGGACCCTGTGCAACCGACGCAAGCAAGCACACCCTACAATTTCCCCAGAAATTGTACCCTCTCTAGTTATTATTCTTCTTCCGTCATGGGTGTCTATGGCAGCCCCCATAAGCGCTTGGTCGAAAGTTGTGAAATTTGGCACACTCATTGGGGACAGTCCCCTGGTCCAATTCACAAAGTGTCATGTCTCATACCTGGGCACTCTAGCGCCACCAATGGGTCAAAGTTGGACTTGTGTTTACACACGCAACTTTTGAACCGCATGTCCGATTGTCAAAAATGAGGTACCGATGAATTCCTTGGATCAAGCCGAGTTCCATGCACACCATGGCGTCAATTTCCGGTTATATAGAATTTCCGCAATTTCCGGTTTTATCAAAACCCTTTGAAAGCCTACTCCTCATACAATTTTTGTCAAATCTTCGTCAAAATTACCAGAGATAATCTTCAGACCAAGCGTCACAAAAGTTATCGAAAATAATTTTGATCCTCACAACCGTTTGTTCGGTACAGCCAATCAAATTCAGCAGAAAAGCCGCCAAACAGGAAGTGAAGTCATATATCAGCAAATCTTTGAGATATCAACACCAACCTTGGTATGATGACTCGGAACCCTCTTATGAGGATGGCCACACAATTTGGTGTCATGTGATCACTGGGCGTGGCCGCAGGAAGCAAAAATGTGTTTTGGCCAATAACTATTGATTTGTTTGCCTTTATTAAGTGATTCCTTTGTCTCATGATATCTTGGGACATCCCGTGTGTGACACATGATAACTTGTGATAAAAGCCGAATTGATGCGGCCACCATTTAAAATTAATTGAAAAAGGTTTTTTCTGTACTCCTCCTACAATTGTTGTCATATCTTCTTCAAAATGACCAGAGATGATCTTCAGACCAAGCCTCACAAAAGTTATCGAAAAGAATTTTGATCATCACAACCGTTTGTCCGTAACAGCCAATCAAATTCAGCAGAAAAGCTGCCAAACAGGAAGTGAAGTCATATCTCAGCAGTTCTTTGATGCAGTGACACCAAATTTGTTACGCCTAATCGGAACCTTATTCTGAGGATGTCCTCCAAAAATTGTGTCATGTGACTACAAGGGGGCGTGGCCGGAAGCATAAACGTGTTTTGGCTAATAACTGTTGAAGTTTTTAGCTTAATAAAGTATTTTCTTTGTCTCTTGATGTCTTTTGAGATCCCAAGCCTGACCTTCGATAATATTTCATAACAACCGAATTGACGCGGCCGCCATTTTGGATTTTATGGAAAAGTGTAAAAACCTTTTTCACGCCCCAAATTTTGTCCAATGATTACCAAATTTGGCACAGATTATCTTCAGACCCAGCTGCACAAAAGGTATCAGATGTATTTTCCATTTTCAAAAACGTTTGTTCGGTAGAGCCGATCAAAGGCGGCGGCAAAGCCGCCAAACGAGACGTGAGAGCGTAACTCAGCAACCATTTGTCTGATTGTCACCAAACTTCGGTTCCTTTGTTCCCACGAGGAGCAGAGGAGGCCTGCGGTGTTATACCAGAAAAAAACACTTTGAACACTCGGTACTCTTGAACGCAAACAGATATTTCAACCAAACTTGGTGTGTTGCATGAGTGCAACAGGTTGTTGTGACTTAATTGTTGCACAAGTGCTATGGAGGCCATGTCCTGCTCTGGACTGCTTGGCCCCTCCATTGCTGCTTGCAGCTATATTTATTTTTATTCTAGTTCCATGGGAGTCAATGGCAGCCCCTAGATCCCTTGGATAACTTTTTGTGAAATTTGGCACACTCATTAAGGACAGTTCCTTCTATACCTACACCAAGTTTCATGTATCCCATTCGACCACTCTAGCGCCACCAACGGGTCAAAGTTGGACTTGTGTTTACACACGCAACTTTTGAACTGTATAACTGATTTTCAAAAATGAGGTACCATTGGATTCCCTGGATCAAGACGAGTTCAACGCACCCTATGACGTCAATTTCCGGTTATATAGATTTTCCGCCATTTCCGGTTTTATCAAAAACCTTTGAAAGCCTACTCCTCCTACAATTGTTGTCATATCTTCTTCAAAATTACCAGTGATGATCTTCAGACCAAGCCTCACAAAATTTATCCCATGGCGTTTTGATTTTCTAAACCGTTTGTCTGGTAAAGCCAATCAAAATTGGCCAAAAAGCAACCAAACAGGAATTTGGGTCAAATCTCAGCAAATCTTTGATATATCAACACTAAACTTGGTATATCGGTGGAAGACACTACAACATGTTACCATGTGCAAAGGCAACTAAGTATCTCCAAAAATGATTGATATAAAGCAAATCGAATTTATCGCTAACGCTAATGCTTTACACATCCGGCAGTCAAAAACTGATACTCTGATGCAATCACAAGTTCATATGAAGACTCTTGAGAATGTTTAGTACACAAATCTGAGAAAAAGTTGACTGTGAGATGAAAAGTCGATTTTTGGTGAATATTTGAAACTAGCATGCTTGGCTAATTGCTAAGGAAATTTCCAATGTAATGTCTCCCTCTGCTCCTCAGCGTGCGCGCTCCACATTCTCACACACACTCAGCCTTTCCCTTGACACACGCGCAGGCTTGGCAAGACGCATACTCAACATTTCAGGAGAGTGTGGGCTGACCAAGCCCCCACTCATTGCTTGGTCTTTAGCAAAGGCCCATGTGGATCTTGATGGTATTGCATTTCCGATTTTGAATGCAATGGTAAAAAGTTCTCAAAATCCTGAAACATTGATAGTATAGGCCAAGAGTAACTACCACACCACAAATGGCCCAATATCACCCATAGGTGACGCTAGAGGCCACGCCCAGATGCACAAAGATACAAGGCTTTCTGGAATGGGTAGGCTCACCAAGCCCCCTCCCTTCACTCCTTGGCTTGAAATAAAAGCCCTTGTGGATCTTAATGGTATTGCATTTCAGATTTGGTATCCCATTGGTAAGTCTACAGCATAGATTTTTCTATACAGTGACAATTTGTGTAGAACATACATTTTTCAATGGTTCGCAATGTTAGGAGGAATCCGCCATTGCTGCTTGCAGCTATATTTATTATTATTATTCTAGTTCCATGGGAGTCAATGGCAGCCCCTAGACCCCTTGGATAACTTTTTGTGACACTCATTAAGGACAGTTCCTTCTATACCTACACCAAGTTTCATGTCACCCATTGGAGCACTCTAGCGCCACCAACTGGTCAAAGTTGGACTTGTGTTTACACACGTAACTTTTGAACCGTATGACCGATTTTCAAAAATGAGGTACCGTTGGATTCCCTGGATAAAGACGAATTCAACACACTCTATGACGTCAATTTCCGGTTATATAGATTTTCCGCCATTTCCGGTTTTATCAAAAACCTTTGAAAGCCTACTCCTCGTACAATTGTTGTCCAATCTTCCCTAGATTCGGCCCACATCACACAACACATCGCCAAACAGGAAGTGAAGTCATATATCAGCAAATCTTTGAGATATCAACACCAACCTTGGTATGATGACCCGGAACCCTCTTATGAGGATGTCCACACAATTTGGTGTCATGTGATCACTGGGCGTGGCCGCAGGATGCAAAAATGTGTTTTGGCCAATAACTATTGATTTGTTTGCCTTTATTAAGTGATTCCTTTGTCTCATGATATCTTGGGACATCCCGTGTGTGACACATGATAACTTGTGATAACATCCGAATTGATGCGGCCGCCATTTTGAATGACTAAAAAAACGTTTTTTCTTTACTCCTCCTACAAATGTTTTCCAATTTTCACCAAATTTGGCAGAGATCATCTTCAGACCAAGCCTCACAAAAGCCATCATATGTTTTTGGGATTTTCAAAACCGTTTGCCCGGTACGGCCAATCAAAATGTGCCGTTAAGCCAGCAAACAGAAAGTTGGGTCGTATCTCAGCAAATCTTTGATGGATTCACACCAAACTTGTTGTGTGTACTCGTAACCCTCTTCTGAGGATGTGTAACATGTTTTATGGGTCATTTGACTGCTTGGCCACCTCATTGCTGCTTGCAGCTATATTTTTTATTATTTTTCTTCTCCTTGCGCCTCAATATCTCAAAAAGTCCCTGGTCATAAATTTTCTAATTTGGCACATTGATACTACATCGAAGTGGGTACCCCCACACCAAATATGGGCCACATCGGACCATAGGGGGCGCCACAGGCCACGCCCAAAGTCAAATTTTCAAAGTGATGGCATTTCCACCCCATTGCTTTAATTCTTCTGAAACTTGGTGTGCATGCCTCATGTTTCATGAGGAACAAAAAAGCCTCAGGGACCCATAAGGCCGCCATGATGGATTTTCCTGCACAGTGATAATTTTGGAAAACCTTAAAAATTCCTCTTCTCTTGAACCAAAGATCTGATTGACTTGAGATTTTGTACAGATATGTATCATTGACGTATTTAAAAACTTTACTTAAGAAAATTTAATCAAATACAAAATGGCTTAAAGGGGTGTATTTATGTAAATGTACACATTGTCTCAATATGTTTGTGTCACTAAATCAAATGTATTTTTGAAGGATGGTTCAAACTTAATAGGCTTTAAGGTGACATGCCCCTGAAGTACCATGCAAAGTTTCACCTTGATATGTCGAAATATGACTGAATTACAGCTGTTTGAACTTCGACCAAATCTGACAATGCTCGCCATTGGAGAAACAGCTTTTTTTATTATCCAGTTTTGTGTAATCCATGTCTGGGAATGGCTCAATTGGCTGAGATGTTGTGCTGGTAAGCAAAGGGTTTAATGTTCAAAACCAGTCAGAGGCATAGTTTTTAATTTTTTATTCTGACAAAACGGTTTCTAGTCTTCCGATCAATCCTCCGGTTGTAAAAGCATAGCAATGCATGTTTATTTGAGCCCATCACAACACTCTGATCATCTGATAACTCTAATGGTTATCTCTAATGAAGTAAATTGATTGTTCAGGTTGATCCCTTGCCTGTTGCACAAATTCATTTCAGTAACCTAAGCCAGGACACATTCCCACTGATGCTAGGCATGATTTAAAATTCCCTTCCATGACAAGTTATGGCACTCCAAACAACCTGTTTAAAAAAACGATGAGAAAGTTATTCTTTACAGCAGCAACCCAGTCATCCCGTTGTCCCGTTTTTATAGGAAATGTACAAGCAGTTTCAACTTAGGCTGAATCTAACAACGCTTACCACAGGAGAAACAGCTTTTTAATACAGTAACTGAACATGACAATATTCAACACTGAGAATAGCTCAATGGGCTGAGATGGTGACCTGTAAAGTATAAGGTCGTAGGTTGGAATCCTGCCATAGTCTTTTGGCCTGTCATAATTTTGATTATCTGTTTAGTTCAACAGGATGACATCTTTCTGAAGTACCACAAACAATTTCACCTTGGTATGTCAAAATATGATTGAATTAAAGCTGTTTCAACGTTGGCTGAATCTAACAACGCTTGCCACAGGAGAAACACCTTACTTTTTTATACAGTAACTGAACATGACAATATTCAACACTGAGAATAGCTCAATGGGCTGGCATGGTGACCTGGAAAGTATAAGGTAATTGGTTGGAATCCAGCCATTATCTTTTGGCCTGTCATAATTTGGATTATCTGTTCAGTTAAACAGGATGACATCATTCTGAAATACCATGCACAATTTCATGAAATTTCACCTTGAAATGTCAACCGTTTCTTAACCTTTGTCCCAAAGCTGACCAAAGCTAATACTCTGCCCTTTCTATTCATACAATCTCAACAGTTGGTGTGTAGCAGAGAGGATAGAGAGACTGACTTGTAACCTTATTCTCATGAGTTCAAATCCCCATTCAGCCTGTTGTTGCCCAAACATGAAGTAGCTTTGCTCTCTTGTTGTCCAACTCTCGATCTTCGACAGTGTACATGTTTATAATATTTTGCCATTTTGCGGAGGAACCCGCATCGCTGCTTGCAGCTATATTTAGGGGCCAAGCAGCAGCGAAGCTGCTGTGGCACCTATTGTAATAGTTAGTTTTATTATTATTATTATTATGCATAGCGATTGGTGAAAAGTTTTGAAATTTGGCACACTGATTTGGAACTGGTCTCCTGACTATTTATCACCAAGTTTCATGTCGATCCATGAAGCACTATAGCGCCACCAAGGTGTCAAAGTTGGAGGTGTGTTTATGCCCATAACTTTTGAACCCTGAGACCGTTTTTCTTAAGTGAGGTTTCATCGGATTCCTTAGACGCAGACGATTTGACTGAACCCTATGGCGTCATTGTCGTCCCAAAGGTTTTTCCGTGAGTTGTATTTTAAGAAATGCCAACTTTTTCAAACTCCTCCTAGGCCGTTGCTACGATTTTGATGAAAATTGTAAGAGATCATCTTTAGACCGATGCCGACAAAAACTTATCAAAATGGCATCGGTAAGTCAAACCGTTCACGAGTTACACGCAAACGATTTTGACAAAGAGCACGCTATAGCGGACGTGAGGCCTTGTCTCTGCGACGGTTTACCGTATGGAGACGAAACTTTGGAAATGTCATCGCGAGCATGTCATCTAATCATCTTCCTACCACAATCACCTTGATATGTCAAAATATGACTGAATTACAGCTGTTTGTAATTGGGTCAAATCTGACAAAGCTCGCCACGGGAGAAACAGCTTCCTTTTAAAAATAAAGTAACCGAACACAGCATTTCCCAGCAGCGAGAATAGCTCACTGCGATAAGACGGGCTCCTTTGAAACGTAAGGTCGTAGGATCAAATCCAGCCACTGTCATTAACCTTGTTGTGATACTGGATTATCTGTTTAGCAAAGCCAAGTATGTCACAGTAGCTGTCTGGCAGTATGTTCATAATGGTAATGATAACATTTAATCATCTTCCTACCACAATCACCTTGATATGTCAAAATATGACTGCATTACAGCTGTTTATACTTGGGTCAAATCTGACAAAGCTTGCCACGGGAGGAACGGCTTCCTTTTTTTTATAAAGTAACCGAACACGGCATTTCCCAGCAGCGAGAATAGCTCACTGGGATAAGACGGGCTCCTTTGAAATGCAAGGTTGTAGGATCGAATCCAGCCAGTCATCAAGCAAGTCTTGATATCGGATCATCTGTTTAGCGAAGGCAGGTACGCCACAGTACCTGTCTGGCAGTATAATCATAATGGTAACGATAACGTTTCATTGTCAGGGGGTTTATATTTACACTTAGGACTAGGAGTCTATGGCAGCTCATAGAACCGATTTGTGAAAAGTTTTGAATTTTGACAAACTGATTGGGAACGGTGTCCTGATTATCGTCACCAAGTTTTATGTCGACCACTGAAGCACTCTAGCGCCACCAAGGGGTCAAAGTTGGAAGTGTGTTCACGCCCATAACTTTTGAACCGTGAGACCGTTTTTCTTAATTGAGGTATCATTGGATTCCTTAGATGCAGACGATTCAACTGAACCATGTGACGTCATCGTTGACATGATGGTTTTTCCGTCATTTGTATTGTACGAAAAGCCAACTTTAGAATTTTATCGATAAGTCAAACCATTCACGAGTTACACGCAAACGATTTTGACAAAGAGCACGCCATAGCGGACGTGAGGCCTTGTCTCTGCGACGGTTTACCGTATGGAGACGAAACTTTGGAAATGTTAACACGAGCATGTCATCTAATCATCGTCCTTCCGCAATCACCTTGATATGTCAAAATATGACTTAATTACAGCTGTTTATACTTGGGTCAAATCTGACAAAGCTCGCCACGTGAGAAACGGCTTAATTTTTTTAATAAAGTAATCGGACACAGTGTTTCCCAGCAGCGAGAATAGCTCACTGTGATAAGACGGGGTCCTTTGAAACGTAAGGTTGTAGGATCGAATCCAGCCACGGTCATCAAGCTTGTCGTGATACTGGATCATCTGTTTAGCGAAGCCAGGTACGCCACAGTAGCTGTCTAGCAGTATGATCCCAATGGTAACGATAACATTTTATATTCAGGGGATTTATAGTCAAGAAGAAGCAGATTCATTGTGCTTTGTAGATATAACGCTGCTACATCTAGCCAGTGCATTTTGTCTCAAAATGACATATTTACCAAACGCTTATCGTTACAAAACCCGGTGTACGTCTTTTGCGCAACGCCGTGAAGGTAATCGAAGGTTTCGGGGTAGCGCCACCGCGTTGCCGAAAAGTATAATGCGATTAAAAAATAGCGAATGTTTTTTATTAAAAGTTTTGCTTTGTTTCTTTAGCTACTGAATTTCCATATCGAATGCTGCTTGGCCCCTTCTTTGCTGCTTGCAGCTATATTTGGTGGCCAAGCCGCGAAGCGGCGCAGCCACATAAGTGTTTCTACCTTTTCTTATAATTATTATTAGGGGCCAAGCAGCGAAGCTGCGAGGCACCTATTGTAATTGGTGGTATTATTATTATTCTTCTTCCGTCATGGGTGTCTATGGCAGCCCCCATAAGCGCTTGGTCGAAAGTTGTGAAATTTGGCACACTCATTGGGGACAGTCCCCTGGTCCAATTCACAAAGTGTCATGTCTCATACCTGGGCACTCTAGCGCCACCAATGGGTCAAAGTTGGACTTGTGTTTACACACGCAACTTTTGAACCGCATGTCCGATTGTCAAAAATGAGGTACCGATGGAGTCCTTGGATCAAGCCGAGTTCAACGCACACCATGGCGTCAATTTCCGGTTATATAGAATTTCCGCAATTTCCGGTTTTATCAAAACCCTTTGAAAGCCTACTCCTCCTACAATTTTTGTCAAATCTTCGTCAAAATTACCAGAGATAATCTTCAGACCAAGCCTCACAAAAGTTATCGAAAGATTTTGATCCTCACAACCGTTTGTTCGGTACAGCCAATCAAATTCAGCACAAAAGCCGCCAAACAGGAAGTGAAGTCATATATCAGCAAATCTTTGAGATATCAACACCAACCTTGGTATGATGACTCGGAACCCTCTTATGAGGATGTCCACACAATTTGGTGTCATGTGATCACTAGGCGTGGCCGCAGGAAGCAAAAATGTGTTTTGGCCAATAACTATTGATTTGTTTGCCTTTATTAAGTGATTCCTTTGTCTCATGATATCTTGGGACATCCCGTGTGTGACACATGATAACTTGTGATAAAAGCCGAATTGATGCGGCCACCATTTTGAATTAATTGAAAAAGGTTTTTTCTCTACTCCTCCTACAATTGTTGTCATATCTTCTTCAAAATTACCAGAGATGATCGTCAGACCAAGCCTCACAAAAGTTATCGAAAATAATTTTGATCATCACAACCGTTTGTCCGTGACAGCCAATCAAATTCAGCAGAAAAGCTGCCAAACAGGAAGTGAAGTCATATCTCAGCAGTTCTTTGATGCAGTGACACCAAATTTGTTACGCCTAATCGGAACCTTATTCTGAGGATGTCCTCCAAAAATGGTGTCATGTGACTACAAGGGGGCGTGGCCGGAAGCATAAACGTGTTTTGGCTAATAACTGTTGAAGTTTTTAGCTTAATAAAGTATTTTCTTTGTCTCTTGATGTCTTCTGAGATCCCAAGCCTGACCTTCGATAATATTTCATAACAACCGAATTGACGCGGCCGCCATTTTGGATTTCATGGAAAAGTGTAAAAACCTTTTTCACGCCCCAATGATTACCAAATTTGGCACAGATTATCTTCAGACCCAGCTGCACAAAAGGTATCAGATGTATTTTCCATTTTCAAAAACGTTTGTTCGGTAGAGCCGATCAAAGGCGGCGGCAAGGCCGCCAAACGAGACGTGAGAGCGTAACTCAGCAACCATTTGTCCGATTGTCACCAAACTTCGGTTCCTTTGTTCCCACGAGGAGCAGAGGAGGCCTGCGGTGTTATACCAGAAAAAAACACTTTGAACACTCGGTACTCTTGAACGCAAACAGATATTTCAACCAAACTTGGTGTGTTGCATGAGTGCAACAGGTTGTTGTGACTTAATTGTTGCACAAGTGCTATGGAGGCCATGTCCTGCTCTGGACTGCTTGGCCCCTCCATTGCTGCTTGCAGCTATATTTATTATTATTATTATTATTATACATCTGCCATGGGAGTCTATGGCAGCCCCTAGAACCACATGGTCAGAAGTTGTGAAATTTGGCACACTCTTTGGGACCTGTCCCCTCATCACTTTCACCAATTTTCATGTCTCCCATTCCAACCCTCTAGCGCCACCAATGGGTCAAAGTTGAAGGTGTGTTTACACACGTTACCTTTGAACCATATGCCGCATTTTCCAAAATGAGGTATCATTGGATTCCCTGGATCAAGACAAGTTCAACGCACTCTATGACGTCATACCCAGTCATATAGATTCTCCGCCATTTTGAATGTTAAGGAAAAGCGTTTTTTCGCTACTCCTCCTCCATTTCTTGACGAATCTTCTTCAAAATTGCCACAGATGATCTTCAGACCAAGCCTCACAAAAGTTATCCCCTGGAGCTTTCATTTTCGCAACCGTTTGTTAGTTACAGCCAATCAAATTGATGTGGCTGAATTGATGTGGCCGCCATTTTGAATATAACGTTTTTTCGCTACCTCTCCTATAAGGTTTGTCCAATCTTCACCAAATTTGACACAGATCATCTTCAGACCAAACCTCACAAAGACATCACGTTTTTTGATTATCTAAACCTTTTGACAGCCAATCAAAGTCGTCAACCAAGCCACCATAAAAGAAGTGAGGTAATATCTGAGCACCTCTTTACTGCATTGACACCAAATTTGGTATAAGGACTAGGGACCCTGTTCTAAAGAGGTCCAAAATAGGTGATGCCATTTCACCTCTAGGTGGCGCTGCAATAAGCAAAAATTTGGCACCATTTATCTTCAAATCAAGCCTCACAAAAGACATCACGTTTTTTTGATTTTCTACACTTTTGACTGGAACAGCCAATCAAAGTCGTCAACCAAGCCACCATAAAAGAAGTGAGGTCATATCTCAGCACCTCTTTACTGCATTGACACCAAATTTGGTATAAGGACTAGGGACTCTGTTCTAAAGAGGTCCAAAATAGGTCATGCCATTTCACCTCTAGGTGGCGCTGCAATAAGCCAAAATTTGGCACCATTTATCTTTAGATCAAGCCTCACAAACTTTTTCACATTCCGGTAAAGATGATAAAAGTCGGCGATGAAGATCA
Organism: Thaleichthys pacificus; assembly: GCA_023658055.1. Lineage (NCBI taxonomy): Eukaryota > Metazoa > Chordata > Actinopteri > Osmeriformes > Osmeridae > Thaleichthys > Thaleichthys pacificus. The sequence continues at coordinate 15,008,299 of CM042874.1, read as the reverse complement.
TATCTCAGGAAATATTCGCTGACTTGACATCAAACTTGGTACAGGTGCTCGGGACCCTGTTTCGAAGAGGTCCACAAAAGGTTGTGTCATCTAACCTCTAGGGGGCGATCCCGTGTCTGACACATGTTAAATTGTGATACCAGCTGAATTGATGTGGCCGCCATTTTGAATGAATGAATAAAACGTTTTTGGTGAATACTAAATATTCATTTTATTTGGCACAGATTATCTTCAGACCACAATCACCTTGAAATGTCAAAATAGAACTGAATTACAGCTGTTTAACTTGGGACAAATCTGACAACCGCTTGCCACAGGAAAAATGCCTTATATTTTTACGCAGTCACTGAAATCTGATTTCCAGCACTGAAAATAGCTCACTAGGATAAATTGGTGTCCTGGCAACGTCAATGTCAGAGATTCAAATCCAGCCAAAGCTGAGAAGCTTGTCATGTCTCTGATTCTCTGTTTAGCGAGACTATAAGCCACTGCAAAGGAAGCCAGGTACACCGCAGTCACTAGATGTCGAAAGTTTCTTCTGGTTTATCTGACCTGTTTGGCCACCACATTGCTGCTTGCAGCTATATTTATTATTATTATTCTTAGGACTGGTTGTCAATGGCAGCCCCCAGAAGCGCTTGGTCGAAAGTTGTGAAATTTGGCAAACTCATTGGGGACAGTCCCCTGGTCCAAATCACAAAGTTTCATGTCTCATACTTGGGCACTCTAGCGCCACCAACAGGTCAAAGTTGGAGTTGCGTTTACACAAGTAACTTTTGAACCGCAAGTCTGATTGTCAAAATTGAGGTACCGTTGGATTCCTTGGATCAAGCCGAGTTCAACACACTATGGCGTCAATTTCCGGTTATATAGATTTTCCGCAATTTCCGGTTTTATCAAAACCCTTTGAAAGCCTACTCCTCCTACAATTTTTGTCAAATCTTCTTCAAAATTACCAGAGATGATCTTCAGACCAAGCCTCACAAAAGTAAGAATTTTGATCATCACAACCGTTTGTCCGTGACAGCCAATCAAATTCAGCAGAAAAGCTGCCAAACAGGAAGTGAAGTCATATCTCAGCAGTTCTTTGAGGCAGTGACACCAAATTTGATACGCCTACTCGGAACGGCTAATAACTGTTGAAGTTTTTACCTTAATAAAGTCATTTCTTTGTCTCTTGATGTCTTCTGAGATCCCAAGCCTGACCATAAATAATATTTCATAACAATCGAATTGACGCGGCCGTCATTTTGGATTTTATGGAAAAGTGTAAAAACCTTTTGCACGCCCCAAATTTTGTCCAATGATTACCAAATTTGGCACAGATTATCTTCAGACCCAGCTACACAAAAGGTATCAGATGGATTTTCCATTTTCAAAAACGTTTGTTTGATAGAGCCGATCAAAGGCGGCGGTAGTGTTGTTTTTGGCGGTATGAATTTTAGTTTTAGTCTAGTCTTTGTGTCAAGCTGTCATTTTAGTTTTTATTAGTTTTAATCACGTTCATACTCTTTTTAGTCTAGTCAAGTTTTAGTCGACTAAAAGTCTGAGCATTTTAGTCTTATTTTAGTCAGACTTATCCATGACTATTTTCGTCTAGTTTTAGTCGACGAAAACTGATGACATTTTAGTCTACTTTAAGTCAATGAAAATTGTATTTTAGTGTCTTTTTAATCAAAACATAAGTAGTCTAAGCAGTAGTCTCAAGAGGCATGTTAATGCCAAAACCATTTGTTTAATGTATTGGTCTAGATAGAATAAGGTATTCAAAGTCATGTTGTTGATGACAAATTCAGTTCAGTGGGATTGCTATGTGAATGACAAAAGTAGCTACAGTATTTGTCCAACAAGGGATGCTTAGTACACATGCAGTCAGTCAGGTAGGAACTAAGAACCCACTTTACACTGTCTCATACAAATACACACGCACACACACAGTACACACACTAGTCACACATGGTAACCCACTTTACACTCTCTCACAAACAAACACACATACGCTAGTCACACACGTTTGTCTCAGACTCTCAGTCGGTTTCAGCTCAGTAGCTAACGTCTAAAGCTAACGTCTAAAGCTAACGTTAAAATGAGACACATTAAGCACAGCCTCATGAGTTAGCTAATAATAATAACGCGACTAAACGAGATGAAATAACGTTATAACATTTTGTCTCGTTTTTATTCGTCAACGATATTGCATTATACATTTAATTATAGTCATCGTCACATGACCAGCATTTATGTTGCGTCTCGTCTCGTTTTCGTCACTTGATAAAGGTTCGTTGACGACGATATTTAGTCATAATTTTCGTTGACGAAAGCAACACTAGGCGGCGGCAAAGCCGCCAAACGAGACGTGAGAGCGTAACTCAGCAACCATTTGTCTGATTGTCACCAAACTTCGGTTCCTTTGTTCCCACGAGGAGCAGAGGAGGCCTGCAGTGTTATACCAGAAAAAAAACACTTTGAACACTCAGTACTCTTGAACGCAAACAGATATTTCAACCAAACTTGGTGTGTTGCATGAGTGCAACAGGTTTATGTGACTTAATTGTTGCACAAGTGCTATGGAGGCCATGTCCTGCTCTGGATTGCTTGGCCCCTCCATTGCTGCTTGCAGCTATATTTAGGATTCCTCCGTGAGGAGGAAACCTATTGTTATTGTTAGTTTTATTGGTGGCCAAACTGTGAAGCGGCGAAGCCACTTACGTGTTTCTACCTTTTCTTATTAGGATTCCTCCGTAAGGAGGAAACCTATTGTTATTGTTAGTTTTATTACTATTAGTGCCTTTGCTGCAAGCAAAAACACTATTGTTATTCTGCATACTTATTATTATTATTATTTATTTTTTCCTTACTTTAAGGTATGAAAGTTTAAAGTGCTAAAAAAAAATGAATGGGTTTCAATGGTTCAGAATGTTCAAGTCAAATTCCATTGTGACGTCATGCACTGACAGAACTGTTTCTCACCGCGTCAATTTTGACACTGTTTAACACTTTCCTGCCTGAATATGCATAGTTTTTCAAATAATAGACCTGAACTGTTCATACCATTTTGAAGACAATAAGTAGGGCTTTCTAATGATATAAATATTTGTATGATTATGTTAGGCAAATCATCCTTTATCAAGACGATTTCACAGAGCCATTCTGACAAAAATCTTCTCAGTCGTCAATACTTTTCTAGAAAACCTAATTTTTAACCACTTTAAATACAAGCTAGAGGACAGGTTAGAGTTTTGTTTGAAATGTGCGTACTTTTGTCGTGAATTCAGAACAGCAGACAGATTTAAGATAGACTATTTTGTTTAAAGGTTATGACCACTGAAGTGATGAGTGGGATAACGCAATTCCAAGCTAGCGCGATGGCGCTCCATAACTAAAAACGGTTCTACTTTTTTCCACAATCGACCAAATTGGCCAAACAAGGTATGTACATTGAGCTTAAAGTGTACATAATCTAGCTAGATCATTTTTATTTAAGCAAGTTTCACAAAAAATTGCAAAAATCGAGGCTCAACACTGTCATAGCCGACCGTCACGAACAGCCAAACCGAGGTCACGAAAGGTTTACTGCAGCTGGCGTTACTACGAACAAAGGCTTCGTAACTGAAACGTTTTAACTTTTAGTTGACGATATTGAACACAGATGTTAAGAAACTTGTCTTTACTCTTATATCTTCTCCGTTTTCAATTTGAAACAGTAAATCTAACAGTAGGAATTCTCCCACGACATCCGCTCGCTCTGCTTTGACAAATATGTTTTCTCAGTCCACCATACATTAGACAAGCTAATTTTCAAGCACTTTCAATACAAGATACAGGCCCTGTTAGAGTTGATATATATACATAATTGTGTGGGCAATGTAGAACAGCAGACAGATTTGAGATATATTCTTTTGTTTTAAAGTTATGGCCATTCTAGTGACGAGTTCTTACAACGCTAGCTACGACTGTCATCATAGCTGCCATAGAACGGTGAAACCAGGTCACATAGCTAGCTAACGTCACTGTGTCCAATCCCGACCGCTGTAAACTACTACTGTCCAAACCCGAACGGGGTTTGGACACTCAGTTTCCGGTCTTTTTGCCAGCATTTTCTTTTGCTATCGCCAGCAAAGTGTAAGTAGTATTATTTTAGGCATACCAAACAATCTACGTGTCAAATTTCATGAACATATATGGACGTTTACATGTCTAAATAATATAGGAAAGTTACTCTGGCCAAAAGACCACTCGGCGACACTTGGGCGACGATCTTTACTCTGACAAGTGTGTCTGTGTTGTCATCGTACTGCTACTATATGGGTTAGCATCTTTAAATTCAGTGTCTGAACAGGACTGGGTGTGCAGGCACACATGATTAGTTTGTCCTCCATCTTGATACTGAAACCTAGATTCTAGGTTAGAAATGTTGCCAATGACCAACGGTTGCTACGTGACAAGAGACAAGGAACCAATCCGATTGGCCAACGCTCTTCACTGTTCCACTGTTCAAACTTTTTTCTGTTTCTACGTCTTTCAATTATTAATACTTTTCAGAATGGGTTTTATTCGCCAAGAAACATCACACAGACAAGGAATTTACTGTGGCAGGAAGGTGCACACATTAAACATATAAGAATCTTAAATAAGAAGTGTACAAGTCTAACTAATATTAAGGGGCTAAAAATGTAAAAGGGTTAGAATGAAATAAAATATAAAATGGCTCTAACATAACGCTTTAACATTTATGAAATTAAATAAGATACCCTTTTCATCACTATTTTTTCTCCTTTTTCAACTGTGAGAAAATATTGCAATGCATAACAATGACAGATATACTTTTAACACTGTCTCGCCATTTTGGTTTCAAAGCAACACTTTTTTTCACCTTCATACTGCTGAAATACTTTTGTCTGCTATGATATTGATAACTGTTATGCAATATACTCTTCATCACTATATTGGCTCATTTTTCTAACTTCAAACTGTTTTCAGTTTCTCAGTCTTTCATTCTTTAATACTTTTAATGCTTAAAACTGTATGAAAGTCAATAAGATACTCTTTTCATCACAGTAAGAAAATATCGCAATGCATAACAATGACAGATATACTTTTAACACTTTTTCTCACCATTTTGTTTTTAAAGCACATACCTCTTTTCAAATATTTGTAAAACCTTCTTCACTATTCAAGCCATTAAAACAATTGTTTCAACGGCTTTCAGCAAACACACACATTTTCTTCAGGAAATGTACCTTTCTAGTTTTTATTCTAGTTCCATGGGAGTCAATGGCAGCCCCTAGAACCCTTCGATAACATTTTGTGAAATTTGGCACACTCATTAAGGACAGTTCCTTCTATACCTACACCAAGTTTCATGTCTCCCATTAGACCACTCTAGCGCCACCAATGGGTCAAAGTTGGACTTGTGTTTACACACGCAACTTTTGAACCGTATGACTGATTTTCAAAAATGAGGTACCATTGGATTCCCTGGATCAAGATGAGTTCAACGTCAATTTCCGGTTATATAGATTTTCCGCCATTTCCGGTTGTATCAAAAACCTTTGAAAGCCTACTCCTCCTACAATTGTTTTCCAACCTTCCCCAGAATTGGCAACCATCATCGTCAGAGCAACCCTCACAGAAGTTATCAAAAGGTTTTTGATTTTTAAAACCGTTTGTCTGGTACAGCCAATCAAATTTAGCAGAAAAGCCGCCAAACAGGAAGTTTGGTCAAATCTCAGCAAATCTTTGAGATATCAACACCAAAGTTGGTATATCGGTGGAAGACACAACAACATGTTACCATGTGCAAAGGCAACTTCATACCTCCAAAAATGATTGATATAAAGCAAATCGAATTTATCACTGACGCTAAAATAATGCTTTACACATCCGCCGGCCAAAAACTGATACTCTGATTCAATCACAAGTTCATATGAAGACTCTTGAGAATGTTGAGTACACAAATCTGAGAAAAAGTTGACTGTAACATGAAAAGTAGATTTTTTGTGAATATTTGAAACATGCATGCTTGGCTAATTGCTAATGACATTTCCAATGAAATGTGTCCCCTGCTCCTCAGCGCGCGCGTGCTCAACATTCTCAAACACTCAGCCTTTCCCTTGACACACACGCGGGCTTGGCAAGACGCATATACAACATTTCAGGAGAGTGTGGGCTGACCAAGCTGACTCATTCCTTGGTCTTTAGCAAAGGCCCATGTGGATCTTGATGGTATTGCATTTCCGATTTTGTATGCAATGGTAAAAAGTTCTCAAAACCCTAAAACATTGATAGTATAGGCCAAGAGTAACTACCACACCACAAATGGCCCAATATCACCCATAGTTCACGCTACAGGTCACGCCCTGATGCACAAAAATACAAGGCTTTCTGGAATGGGTAGGCTCACCATAGACCCCGAAGCCGACGCCAAGCGCCGCCAGGCGACGACATTTGAGTTTCAGCCAAAGACAGCTAATATTTTGTAAGCCAAATTGAGCCACCATCTGATATTTTTTGGCTGAGCCAGCTGAAATTATTTGCATCAAACAATAATTATATCTATCACATAGAGACATACACAAACGAAAAATAAATAATAAACTAAATCAATTTTGCACACTGGATTCGCCACAGTCTCGTGCTCGTTGCTATGATACACAGGACTCACAGTGAATTGATGACCAATTAAAATTGCGCGTTTTCCGATAGTGATGATCATAGACATAGACAGTAAAAGAAGCAATGCATTTTTCTCTCACGCTGAGCTGAAATGGCGGAAACAAATAGAAAAGGTAATTGTGTTGTTCTCACATACTTTCCTAATTTCTACGTTGGATACTCAGACTTTTGTTAGATCTTCAGTTTTTGGAAGTAAGAATGCCGTTTTGTCAGGACTAGAATGCCGTTTGTCGTTGTGTCAGGACTAGTGTTTTATCGATATTTTTGTACTCTTTTAGAACTTCTTTTAGAAATATTGAGATCTAGTAAATCAGTATAACATACACATCTGTAGACATGAAGTGGCAGCTTCAGCCATTTGTAGCTATTAACATTTTGGCGGCTGCAGCAGCCATTTAGGTTTTGGCTGAGCTGGCTAGCCAGCCAATAACTTCATCAGCCAGCCATTATTCTCAAAACAAATGGCTTCGGGGTCTAGCTCACCAAGCCCCCTCCCTTCACTCTTTGGCTTGAAATAAAAGCCCTTGTGGATCTTGATGGTATTGCATTTCAGATTTGGTATCCCATTGGTAAGTCTACAGCATGGATTTTTCTATACAGTGACAATTTGTGAAGAATATACATTTTTCAATGGTTCGCAATGTTAAATTAGTTAAAGTTACATTTTCTAATTTGGCACCTTGATACTACATCCAAGTGGGTACCCCCCACACCAAATATGGGCTACATCGGACCATAGGGGGCGCCACATGCCACGCCCAAAAGTCAAATTTTGTGATGGCATTTCCACCCCATTGCTCCAATTCTTCTGAAACTTGGTGTGCATGCCTGATTTTTCATGAACAAAAAAGCCTCAAGGACCCATAAGGTCCGCCATGATGGATTTTCCTGTAAAGTGATAATTTTGGAAAACCTTAAAAATTCCTCTTCTCTTGAACCAAAGTTGTAATTGACTTGAAATTTTGTACAGATATGTATCATTGACGTATTTAAAAACATTACTTAAGACAATTGAATCAAATACAAAATGGCTGAAAGGGGAGTATTTATGTAAATGTCCACCTTTGCCTTTGTGTAATCAATGTCAGGGAATGGCTCATTTGGCTGACATGTTGTGCTGGTAAGCAAAGGGTTGTGGGTTCAAAACCAGTCAGAGGCATACTTTTAATTTTTTATTCTGACAAAACGGTTTCTAGTCTTCCGATCAATCCTCCGGTTGTAAAACAGAGCAATGCGTGTTTATTTGAGCCCATCACAACACTCTGATCATCTGTTTAGCGAGACTGTGTAGCTACACAGTAGCTAGCTACTTGTAGTCTACGCATGGTAGAGATAACTCTAATGGTTATCTCTAATGAAGTAAATTGATTGTTCAGGTGGATCCCTTGCCTGTTGCACAAATTCATTTCAGTAACCTAAGCCAGGACACATCCCCACTGATGCTAGGCATGATTTGAAATTCCCTTCCATGACAAGTAATGGCACTCCAAACAACCTTTTTTTTAAACTATGAGTAAGTTATTCTTTACAGCAGCAACCCAGTCATCCCGTTGTCCCGTTTTTATAGGAAATGTACAAGCAGTTTCAACCTTGGCTGAATCTAACAACGCTTACCACAGGAGAAACAGCGTACTTTTTCATACAGTAACTGTCCACATATTCTCATCCTTGAGGGTAGCTCAATGGGTTGAAACGGTGTCCTACAAAGTGCAAGGTCACAGGTTTGATTCCAGGCACAGTCTTTTGGCCTGTCATCATTTTGATTACTTGTTTAGTTAAACAGGCAGACATCATTCTGAAATACCATGCGCAATTTCATGCTATTTCACCTTGAAATGTCAACCGTTTCTTAACCTTTGTCCCAAAGCTGACCAAAAACTAATACTCATATCACGCAGTCGGAGCACAACTAGATAATCAGCGTCAGCACCCTTTGGTACCCAGCATGCAGTGCAGGGTACCAAATGTCAAAAAACTTGTGGAAAATAGTTTGGTTACAACAGCCGTGCGAGGGATTTCAGTTCTTGTGTTCGTTCAGTTAGATGTTTGTAATGTTATTGTTGGTTAGTTAATATAATCTTGTTGGTCACCCTGATTGTGCATGTTGTGTAGTTTAATGGGACCAGAGAGTCGGCTGCTGTACTGTCACAGGCTATTCTCGCAAGGAGCTGAATATGAGCTCTGCCCTAGCCCAGGTACCCACATGACTATTGTTAGTTGTGCATTGACTGAGAGTCTGGAAAGAGATCAACTCAAGAAGAGTTTCAATATCCTATAAAAAGCTAATACTCAGCCTTTACTAATCATAAAATCTCAGCAGTTGGTGTGTAGCAGAGAGGCTAGAGAGACTGACTTGTAACCTTATGCTCATGAGTTCCAATCCCCATTCAGCCTATTGTTGTTGGCCAAACATGAAGATGTTTTGCTCTCTTGTTGTCCAAGTCTCAATCTTCTACAGTGTACATGTTTATAATATGTTGCCATTTTGCGGAGGAACCCGCATCGCTGCTTGCAGCTATATTTTATTTATTGTCTGCTTTGTACAGACTAAATGAGCTGCCTGCCTGCTGGCCTGCCGGCCTGCTGGCCTGTCTACTAAAAACACAAACATTTACAATATGCTTCACCAATGGCTTTTAATTCAATTCAAAAGAGCATGTTCAAAAGAACATTTCTAAGATGTGCGAGGAAGAGATGTCATCCATTATGACAAGTCATTGAGGGAAGAGACAAAATTGGTCATCAGTTGTGAAAAGGGCACTGTGATACTCAAAATACTATGCTCCGAAATTATAACATTAGTCCTATAGAATAAAAACGAAATAGGACCTATCATGTGGCGTATGTTTTTTGTTTTTGTTTTGAATAACAGTCCATTATTAATTTGAATATTAATCTTAATGTTACCATCATACTTGCCAAGGAGAATTTCATTGTTCTGCATAGACATGTATACCAGGTCATACAACAAGCTAACTTGACCTTGATGTGTAACTATATCAAAGTATATACTAGTATATCAGACTTATGTTTAGGTGATTCAGAGTTGTCACAAGGAGTCTCCCCTATAGATATAGATAGAAATAGATGAAAAACAACCAACATTAACCTACATTTCTTGTTTCACTTATTGGCTCTACATCTCTATATCTCTCTTCTCTGATAATTTCTTTTTTATATAAAAGCTAACGTGCTAACATGAGCTCCAACACAGAATGTGAAGTGACATTCAAGGTGTGTAGAAAGTGTAGGAGGTGCGGTCAGTGAGATGTAATACAAGTTAATGACAGTGTGCAATGGGTAAAGGAGACTGCAACAGCTCACAAAGCTGGGCCCGGCCAAGGTACGGTTCAAGTAAATTCAGTAAGTGGGAGAAAGTCTGCAGTTTCTAATCTCTTTCTTTGGAAGCTTTTTCCACTTTCCATTGTCAAGCCTGGCAAAGAGTTCCTCTGTGCTTGTCTCTCTCTATCTTCTTGTGTGGATTTCTCACCTCCATCTCTTTCTTTCCCTCCTCTCTCAGTCTTTGTCTCTGCTGTATTAGTTTGGGTATGTTTGCTGTCGCTTTGAGGAAATACAGAAAAAAGACAATAAAGGGAGTTTATTACAAAGTGACTCATGCAAGCTTTACCAGCAACTGACCTCCATACGGTTGCTATGGAGACACAGCATGAGAAGTGCAATGTTGGCCCTCCCTTTCAGGACAGACTGACTCACAAAGACCTGTGGATAGCAGCCAGTCAGACACCATGACCAGAGGCTGACGGAATAAAAACCAATCAGGGTGAGGGAACAGTCAATTATGTTGACATGATACAAATCTATGTCCCTTTATAACACCATATTTGAGATTTTTGACCAATGACATGCATTGAATCGATTGAGGGTGGTGAGAATGTCCAAGATTGGCTATTAACCATTAAAAAAATCACACTATTCTCTTTGTTTCTGTCTCTGTAATTCTTCTTGTACTCCCCTGCACTCTTTCCCTCAATCGATGTCTTACCCTACATCTCCTATGTCCCTTTCTCTTTCTCCCTCTCTCAAAACAAACAGATGCAGAGTCATCGTGACTAAGGTCAAGCAAATCCCACTGACAGCATGGCTTCTTGTCCCTTCAGTCCACACCCCTCCTCCCTCCAACCCTCTCCCTTGCCAGAGCCAAAATTGACGCAATAAAAAACCAAACCACAAAAACAACATTGTACCTCACCGTGTCAAACCAGGAAGTGAATACCATGGTTTTTCTCCTACACCGGTCAACAATAAGCTTCCATTGGTCCTTATATTCCTCTGCATTTCACAGTAAGGGGAAAAAAACACATCCAGCCCGAGGAAACAGCTGATGAGTGCTGTAAGGAAACCAGTCGTCAGCTGATCAGAGTTCATAGGGAAGAGGAACTGAAATGTTTATGCAAATATGCATGTTCTGCGGAGACAGGGAGAACAGAGAGAGAGGGAGGGTTTGCATTTATAGGTCAGGAGATGATGGTGTTGGCGTGAGCTTGTGTGATCGACTGAGAGTGAGTGGGCTGTAAAAATAAAGGGAGACTTTACTGATACTGCCTTACTGTACAGTGTTACTGTACGTTTCTCCATTGAAGGCTTACAGATGAGCACAGAAAAACAGCTAGACTCACTCCAAGACAGGCCAAAACAATGCATCATCTTCCTGCACTCTGAAATAAACACAACCAAACACAAAAAACAAGACGTGAGCGCACTAAATGTCCTCTCTCCAGAGAGGGAAAGGTATTTATGCATTCCTTGCAATCCTGCCTCATAAATATGAAATGAGCTCAATTAGGACGAGTGTACTTCAACGCTGCATGAGATCAGGTTTTGACATGCCTCTAATTGAAATCAATGGCAGTCTTACCCCTTGGCGAAGCCTGACTAATGTCATTAAAGGGGATCTGAGGGCAGTGTGTGTGTATGTGTGTCTGTGTGTGAGAAAGAGAGAGAGAGCGAGGAGGAAGGCCCTTCAGACACACACACACACACACACTCCTACCACTCACCTCTCTCCTTTTATACTTTGTAAGCGCAATGGCAAGGACACGTGTCAAGCAAGACAGAGCTACGACACACAGACAGAACCGATGACAGTGTATACCACACTGAAACAAAATGGAAATATAGCTGCAAGCAGCAATGCGGGTTCCTCCGCAAAATGGCAAAATATTATAAACATGTACACTGTAGAAGATCGAGACTTGGACAACATGAGAGCAAAACGACTTCATGTTTGACCAACAACAATAGGCTGAATGGGGATTTGAAATCATGAGCATAAGGTTACAAGTCAGTCTCTCTACCCTCTCTGCTACACACCAACTGTGTAGCAGAGAGGGTTTCTATTTTATGAATAGAAAGGGTAGAGTATTAGCTTTTTATAGGATATTGAAACTCTTCTTGAGTTGATTTCTTTACAGAATCTCAGTCAATGCACAATTAACAATAGTGATGCGGGCAAGGGGGCTAGGCAGAGCTCATGTTCAGCTGCTTGCGAGAATAGCTTGTGATAGTACAGCAGCTGACTCTCTGGTCCCATTAAACTACACAACATGCACAATCAGGGTGACCAACAAGATTATATTAACTAACAAACAATAACATTACAAACATCTAACATCGTTCATCTAACATGAACGAACAAAACAACTGAAATCCCTCGCACGGCTGTTGTAACCAAACTATTTTCCACAAGTCTTTGCATTTTTTGACATGCCGCACTGCATGCTGGGTACCCAAGGGTGCTGACGCTGATTATCTAGCTGTGCTCCGACTGCGTGATATGAGTATTAGCTTTGATCAGCTTTGGGACAAAGGTTAAGAAACGGTTGACATTTCAAGGTAAAATTGCATGAAATTGCGCAGGGTATTTCAGAATGATGTCATCCTGTTTAACTAAACAGATAATCAGAATTATGACATGCCCAAAGGCCGTGGCTGGATTCAAACCTGTGACCTTGCACTTTGCAGGACACCGTTTCAACCCACTGAGCTACCCTCAAGGCTGGGAGTATGTGGTCAGTTACTGTATATAAAAAGAAGCCGTTTCTCTTGTGGCACGCATTGTTCGATTTGGCCAAAGTTTAAACAGCTGTAATTCAATGATCTTTTGACATATCAAGGTGAAATTGCGCATGGTACTTCAGAACGATGTCATCCTGTTTAACTAAACAGATATTCAAATTTAAGACAGGCTCAAAGACTGTGGCTGGCTTCGAAGCTACAACCTTATACTTTGCAGGTCACCGTCCCAGCCCATTGAGCTATTCTCAGTGTTGAATATTGTCATGTTCAGTTACTGTATAAATAAGTAAGCTGTTTCTCCTATGGCAAGCATTGTCAGATTTGGTCCAAACTCAAACAGCTGTAATTCAGTCATATTTTCACACATCAAGGTGAAACTTTGCAGGGTACTTCAGGTGGATGTAATCTTAAAGCCTATTTGGTTTGAACCATCCTTCAAGAATACATTTGATTTAGTGACACAAACATATTGAGGCAATGTGGACAATTTCAAGTCAATTAGAGCTTTGGTTCAAGAAAAAATGAATTTTTAAGGTTTTCCAAAATTGGACTTTTGGGCGTGGCCTGTGGCGCCCCTTATGGTCCGATGTGACCCATATTTGGTGTGGGGGTACCCACTTGGTTGTAGTATCAATGTGCCAAATTAGAAAATTTATGACCAGGGACTTTTTGAGATATTGGGGCGCAAGGAGAAGAAAAAGAATAATAATAAGAATACTAACAAAAACAATAGGTTCCCTCCTACCGGAGGAACCCTAATAATAAAACTAATGAATACAATAGGTTCCCTCCTACCGGAGGAACCCTAACAAGAAATGTTGTAGTTATCAGTGCTAGGGTGGCAGGACCATCTAGTGGATTTAAAGTGAACTGCTGCTACATTGATTGGCGAGCATTAAATCCTCAATGACACACATGACATGAAGCGCCGTGTTTACGGCTACAATCTCTTTCAATCCCAACGAATATTTCAGCAAATATCCGATTGTGTTTTAAACTGATGGCACTAGATCTTTCCTGTGTTTGGGTGAGTTTCCCCCGGACTAGAGGCAACAACCAGCATGTCTGATTGCCAGTTCGATTCTCGGCTGTGACCAAAATGATGTTGTGTCCTTGGGCAAGGCACTTCACCCTACTTGTTTCGGGGGGAATGTCCCTGTACTTACTGTAAGTCGCTCTGGATAAGAGCGTCTGCTAAATGTCTAAATGTAAATGTCTAAATGTAAATGTCTCTCAGCCATGATGACGACTATACGTCGATTGCATAACCCCAAGTTTGGCCGTTCAGCTGTCACATTTTATCCCCAGGGAATGAGAAAAGGGGAGGGGAGACGGGAAGGAGAGGGAGAGGTGACATTAGGAGGATGAGAATGATAAAGTGTGGAACACAAAGTGGTGGAGGGTCCATCTGACCCAGGCTCTCGGTTCTGTCCTGTAGCAGACAGGAAGCAGTGAGGCATGACAACACCAGGAACACATTTACACAGGAATCACACATTTACACAACACCTCCACCCACGCGCACTCTTTATACCCCCCCCCCCCCCCCCCCCCCCCCCCAGATAAAAAAGATTTTAAAAACATACTGTAGCCAAGTGTGTATCTGTGTTCCATGACGTTGCTTTTTTCTGTTTGTGTCTGAGTTCGGAGTGTATATGTGGCTCTGTTGTTCTGCCTGTAACTATTGTATGCTAAGAGCAGCTGTGTGTGCTTGTGTACCAGCTGCCTACGTGTCTGATCGCAGTTGCCGTGGAGTCAATGGGTCAGACACAGTGTGTGGACAATAAAGAAAACTCTGGAAGGCAGAGGAGGCGGTCAGACTCTAAACCAATGAAACACAACCTAGACACCGTACGCACTGGTACTGTTCTTCATAGCAACAGTTCCTCCTGAAGAAATACAAATTTGGACAACACGCACACAGAAAAACAAGGTTTGCATTCACGCACAATATCTAGTGTCCTGTACAAAACAAGGTGTCTGTTCTGTATGTAAATTTAATTTGGGATGCTGAGGCCTTGCTCCAGCACTCTGGAGGGGAGAGGAAATGCTATAAATGGCAGGTCTTCCTGGTCCATTTTATCCAATCTAGGCCAGTCACAGACGCAGGGGAAGCAAAGGAGCAAAGAGCTGGGTTGCTGCTCACATCAACTAAGAAACCAGACGCATGATCAACCAGTGGCTGGGAGACTGTATGTGTGCGTGTGTGTATTACATGGAAGTCCATCCAAACTGTTTCTCAGGAAGAGCTTGGTGTTGCCGTCCAACCCTGGGACTGGGAACCAGCCTCCACAAGTATAGGACTTAATTCCGGTTACTGGGAGCCATCACTGTGGAGAGAGGCCCCCCTTTTGGCCAAACAAAGACAGATTCTCCCAGGCAGCACACAGAAACGGATGTTCACACAAACTCCCTACCCTGGTGACATACTTGCCCTCTCTCCCTCTCTCATTCCAGTAATTATTCATGATACGCCGATCACAAAACACTATTATATTTGGCTGTTCATCAATATTTATCCTGTTAGTCAGTGGTCTGGTTGAGAGCTAAGTGTTCAAATGACAAACTTAAAAAGAAAGTCAAACGTATGAACGAGGGTCAGAACAAGAGGTCATGGTCAAACAAAGGAAGTGACCTAATTTCACACAATTTTGTCACAATCAACACAACAGAAGACATACATTTTTTCTTTCTTTTAATTGTTAACAGGTTTATCATATTTCTTTTCAATAAAGACTGGTGTTCAATAATCATGACATTACTGTTGTTTAACTTGTGTTTAATGAGCCATGTCTGTTGTTGATTTTAATGTAAATATGTATGGTGTGTGTGCGTGTGTTTGGCAGCACTAGACAGTAACTAGTCCAGTGCCACTGCAAAGGGCCTTAGCTTCTGGCCTACTTAGCTAACAGTAGCCTTCTCCACTTCCTCTTTATTTCTTTGCTTGTTACTGACTGCTCTTGGTTCCAGTGTAAGGCTGGGCCAGGCCCCAGGCTTAGTCAGGTCACACTGAACAGCCACAGGACAGAGTTCCAGAGTGCCCCCCACGGCCTTCCTACCTAACTTGACAACACAATATCCTCACTCTTTCATTCTCTCACCTCCCCAGTATTCATCTCCAACTCCGTCTCTCACTTTCTCTCTCTCTTATTTGAATTCCAGTAAGCTTAATTTCCATGACCAGACATATGGAGAGAAACTTGCCGGCAAGCATTTCCAATGTACTCCTCTGAATAGCGCTATAGCGGTTTAGAAACAGGTTCAAAGAAATCCCCCAAAATAGAAAGATAAAAAGATAGAAAGAAAACTGCTTAGCCCATTTTAAGAGTTTGCTATGACAAGAACAACATGATTATATTTATTCCTCCATATGCTCTCTCTCTTTATCGCTCAGTCAGTACCTCTTAATAAAGATGCCAGTGCTTGTTCTTGTTCCTCTTCGATGGTGGCCTGCTGGGGTTTCATTTGACACAATCTCTCCATGCAGCCCCTGTGCCAACCATACTGCCAACTCAAAACCTCTGCCCATCTGACTGCTCACTCCACCGGATGAGTAGTGGATCACCTCTGGGCAAAAACTTCCAAACTCAAAAAACGCAATACAATTTATTGAAAATTCATTTTAAAAACCATGACAGCAAGGAAAAAGGTTTAGTATTCACGAGTTTGCTTACAACTGTGTGGTAGCAAACTATAAAGTAAAAAGATGCAAATAAAACAAAAAGACAGAGTGAAAAGTGAAAAGACAGAGTGAAAAAGAAAAAGTGAAGTAGCAAACTAAAAAGGTATTGGGAACTGGGAAACATTTATTAATGCAGAGGTTTTTGTCTTACTCTTTCTCTCTCCATTTGCTCCTGTGCAAATCTTTCTCTCTCTCTTTCTCTCTCACTGCCTCTCTGTCTCTCTCTCTCTCTCTGACAGCAGTGTAATGTCTGCAGATCTTGCTTTTCGGCTGTTTCCTGCGTCACTTCCCCTCCAGGTCCAATGAGATGTAAACACAAGCATAGCCATGCTTGCCACACACATAAACACACACACCACACTCACGCACACTGGTACGCTCGCACAACCATACAAATTAACACACACGCACACAAAGTCACATGGGAGCATTAATCAAAACCACATACACCCAACGGAAAAACAACTACAGCTGGGTTTACCGCCAGCTCTCTCACACATAAACACATGCACCCAAAACAGAACACTTTACAGAAAGTGTGCAGTGACACAGTAAAAACAACAACAGTTGAATTTATATTGTTCTATCATGTTGTGATTGTTCAAGGGATTATCCCAGGAAGTATATGCCACTCTTGAACAAGAGAGGGAGAGAAAGAGAGTGTGAATGGTAGTAGTAATGAGGATGACAGAGGATGACAAAAAGATTAATAAAACCGCACAGAGCAGCAACTCATTCACACAGATTAATCTATGTTGTGTTTTTGCACACCTCCCCAATAGAATTGACTTCCAAAAAGTCAAAACAGTCTTACAGTCTTACGTGTGTACGTTTGCTTTAAGTGACTTGCTTTAAGAGGTCCCTATTTTAACGATCTGAAACGCAAGTATCAAAACGCAAAGCGCAAGTAACTTTGTGGGCGGGACCTCAGCGCTTTTGCTATTATACCGGCGGGATAAATGACTTTGCGCCTGCCGCAAATCTAAAATGGGTTGGTCTGAAGTAGCTACATTACTAATGGGTGTGGTTTGGGCGTAACGTGCAATAAACTAATCAGAGTGTCATCTCACATTCCCTTTAAGAGCAGGCGCGCTTGTTCCATGGCGGATTGCTATTATAACGGCGGATTTGCCAGGCGCACGCCAGGAGCGGTTCATAGCTGAGGAGACCTACGTTCTCGTCAGGGCCATAAAAGAGTAGTGACATTGTATGGGAAAGGCATAGCAATTTTCTCATTGCACCACTCAACTCACCAAGTTGCCCACTCATGCTGCTCATTCAAATTCTTAGTCTTATTTTTATATATATTTTATTTTTTATATTGTTATATTTTTTAATTGTTTAGTTCTTAGAATTAGTTTAACCATTGTAATTTTTTATTTAATTTAAGACCCGTATATGTTTATTGTTTGCACCTTCCTGCCACAGTAAATTCCGTGTTTGTGTAACATACATGGCAAATAAACCGAATTCTGATTCTGATTCTGATTGGGATGGGAGAAGAAACCCACCCAAATGATCTTCGGTTTAACAGGCATGGGAGGAAATTGCCACAATTGTTACAAATCAAGTTCACATACATAGAGATTTCTCATGAAAATCTTTTTAATCATTGACATGAAAGAAATGTAACACAGCCATACAATAAATCAAAACAATGTAACGTAGCTTCGCAGGAAGAAGACCCTGGCCTCGCCAGCAGTGCGCACGGGCCAAGCTTGCGCCCTTAAAATAGCATCTGAATAATATGCCATTGACTTTAGACGACGTTTTTCCTGGTCTGTGGTGGAATTGTTTTTCTGAAACTGCAAAATAGCACCAGGGAACGCAAGGTAATTCCCTAATTTACCGACGTGCATCTGTGGAGGGAAAAGTCCGCTTTGCATCAGGGAGTCAGGTGGCTGAGTGGTTAGGGAATTGGGCTTGTAATCCGAAGGTTGCTGGTTCGATTCCCGGCTGTGCCAAATGACGTTGTGTCCTTGGGCAAGGCACTTCACCCTACTTGCCTCGGGGAGAATGTCCCTGTACTTACTGTAAGTCGCTCTGGATAAGAGCGTCTGCTAAAATGACTAAATGTAAAAATGCATCAAGTGCAAACTAGGAATGATACTTGCTTGACAAAGTCAATTGCCCTGGGTGCAAGATAGGGCCCATAGACTTGCAGAAACTTCATTTGATAGTAAGAGCACCCACATTACTTGCTGTAAATGTCTGTGACACAGAATGTTATTTTTTCTTGCAAGCTTACATATAAGCGACTTTGAACACACACACACACAGACGCACAGACATCCACTAACACCTCTCTACTCAAGTGACACTAGAGACATTTAAAAAATGTCACTAATCTCCCTGCTTCTTTGGGAACGTAGTTCCAGGCATAGCTGTTTAGTGCTAAGTAATGCACTCACATGCAGAGATAGAGCTCTTACTGCTCTACAAATCTTTTTTTTTAAAGTTATTATTATACCCGGCAACTAAAGCATTAACAACAATAACTAGAGAGGGTACAATTTCTGGGGAAATTGTAGGGTGTGCTTGCTTGCGTCGGTTGCACAGGGTCCGTTTTTTAATGACATTTTTACAACTGATATTTCTGTATATTTTACATAAAAATGCATACTTATTATTTATAAAGATTACATAGATTTAAAAGCATCTTTTTTTTGCTGCTCATTTACAAATCAAAATACGAGTGAAGTGTAGAATGAAATAGATGTCTTCTCATTTCCCCTGCAAGAGGCAGCCTCATAGCTGAATCAAAACGAATACATTTGGCAGACCGGTGTAAAAATTTACCTAATCTCTATTACTTAAACGTCCTTTTAAGTTTTTCCCTTCTCGTGATATTTTCCGGCATTTAGCCTACTCATATTGCATTCTTTCATTAATAAAGTACCCCCTTTGAAGATTATTCTACGACGTTACCGGCAGTAGAATATGGAATCGCGATTCAAACAGTACCATCTGCTAACTGAAAATATGCCCCCAAAAACCTAAATAAGATTGACATTTATTTAGTGGAAAATCGCTCGTTAAAAAGCTCACAGGTAGCGATCATTGTCAGTAACAACGCAAAATGCGATATAGCCCTGTGTGGAGAAGCTGCCCCGGTAAATTGTACTACTACAGTACAGTACTAGACTGGCAGTGCTCGTCTTGGTAGCGATTGCGTTGGTTGAATTGGATGTAACGTTCCGTTGTACGGTTTAGGCTGAAATTAATTATTTTCATGAACAGATGAACAGAACAAAGTTTAGGCTGTGGCAATGAAGTTCAGGTTAGTAGTTAGACGTTTGACTTCCTAAACAGCTGTGTAGTGCTAGATGTTTTTGCAGTGTGTCTCGCGTAGGCTACAGCGTTGCAGTGAGCAACACTGGTTTGTAACCACAGGTAATGATAATTTCACCAACAAATCGTTTACTTGTAATGTAATGTCATAATAAATCCTACAACGAAAATGTATTTGTGAGGAATGTTTATTTTAACGACTGAAAACAGATGCATTATAGACCAATGTAGTATGTGTTGCCCGGGCAACAGAGGCTAATGTCATTATGCTAATGCTTCAGTGAAATAGTAGACTACCGTTTCCGAAAGTAGACGTGGGCCTACTTCCTTAATAATATTAGCTTATATTGTACATTACACATCACAATTGTGTGTCATATCACAAAGTAAAATGAGTAAATAGTTATCACCCTGGCCTCTTTGCTTGTGGCGTTTCTGCAGCTGCCTTGCAGTAAAGCTATAGTTAGCCTAGCTATCCCCCAAGTTAACAGATGCGAAACGAATGTTCTGCTAAAGGTAGTCACGCGTGTTTTCGTGACGTTAGTGACATAGTGACGTTAGTAACGTCAGTGACAGTGGCTAGCAAATTAGCCACCGTTAGCTTCACTTTTCGCCACAAAACTTTACTTGAGCCTAAAACCATGCAACGGAACGTAAATCCCAATACAAGCAACTCAATCGCTACCAAGACGAAACTTTTGACACCTAGGTTGTCTATGTAGGCCAAATATTGACTGAGTTTTAGGGGGGCAAAAAGAAATCAAAATAATAATAATATATATGTGAGAGAACAAAGGTTGTGCTCTCGCCGAAGGCTTGAGCACACCCAATTACATCTGTACATTTTCAATAACCCGGATAGCCAATCCTATGAAAACTCACTTTTCACATTCAGCTGTTTGTTTATGTAGATATTTGCGTACCAAACCTCCAATCCCCTGGAGTTATTTATGTTCATGGATTTGATCAATTACCTCAGGATTACAGCATACTTGTTAGAGAAACTTGAAGTATTTTCTGGAAACACAACACTATAATATCACAGAAGCAGGAAGTTGACAATCTGCAATTTCTTTAAATGTTACTGCATCTTTTTTACTGCATAATATGTAAAACAGCTCCACACATGACCCAACATGTGGTCATGAACAAAGCCAACTTCTGCATTAACTCTGTGATGTCACCACAATGTTCAGGTGTCACCAAAATGAGTACAATGCCTATAAAAACTTACCTACGAGCAGAAATATTTTGCCTCCTCAAGGCCAATTATAGAACTAATTTCAGTTTTACTATTAAATCTGACTTTATAATGAAATCTTTCTTCAGAAAGATGAAGTTGGTGACTAAGCCTGAATAATCAAAATGTGAAACATAAAGTATATAAAAGGGTGAACCTTCTTTCGATTTAACCATAGCACACAGCCAGTATCATATTTAGGAGTAACATGGTGAATGTCCCAGGGTAGACCACTCAGAAGGCCATCCATAATCCAATATAAAGATCTATATAATGACCTTGAGAATGCTATCCATTCCCTTCACACTCCCTTGGCAACTTGACAGAGCCTTAGCTGTTGAATCTAAATGTAAAGGATGGTAGTTACTAAATTTAGCTTTAATCAAGTATTGGCCGTGATGTTGATAATGAAGATGCACTATTTTTTTATTATTATTAATTAGGGCTGTGAAATGATAACACATTTTAATCAAATTAATCATAGGTTTTTGTGGATTAATCATGATTAATCACATGTTACCGATTTTCAATTTTTTTTGTCATTAGTGCTTGCGGTGCTTTGATGCTTGAGTCCCCCGTTGCCACTCGCAAAACTTCGGTGAACCCCTCGTCCTCAAAAATATTAATCGGTCTACAGCTTTTTGCAATCCATTTGGCAACTGTGCTAGTCAACTTGTCACAGGCAGTCTTAGTGAGGGCCCTACGCTGTTCAGTGAGGGTGGCGCATTCTACTTGAACTCCCCTCGCCGACCAACGCATGCTTCGCGTTGAGGTGGTAGCTACTTTAGGCTGGTATTGCTTCGGTGAAACGATAACGTCTTCCCGCAGAGTGTGCATATTTCTTTGGTTTTATTGAATGTTCCATCTTTGTTTTTTGAAACACAAACTTCCCATAAGGTCCTCAGGTTCATCAGAATTATCCATGTTGTTTGTTTGTTTGGATAGCAGCTGCCGTCTGACTGCATTAGAGCAGCGACAAGTGCAGATTGGGTATATTACGTTAAATGTGTTAAACAAAAATAACGAATTAATCCTGTAATTTAATCATAACGCGTTAACGCATTATTTTTCACAGCTCTATTATTAATTTATAGAAGAAATTTCATGCAATGAATGTAGAGAGGTTCCAGTAACACACAATAAGTAATTAGGGTTCCTCCGGTAGGAGGGAACCTATTGTTATTGTTGGTATTCTTATTCTTATTAGGGTTCCTCCGGTAGGAGGGAACCTATTGTTATTGTTGGTATTCTTATTATTAGGGTTCCTCCGGTAGGAGGGAACCTATTGTTATTGATGGTATTCTTCTTATTATTATTTTTCTTCTCCTTGCGCCTCAATATCTCAAAAAGTCCCTGGTAATAAATGTTCTAATTTGGCACATTGATACTACATCGAAGTGGTTACCCCCACACCAAATATGGGCCACATCGGACCATAGGGGGCGCCACAGGCCACGCCCAAAAGTCAAATTTTCAAAGTGATGGCATTTCCACCCCATTGCTTCAATTCTTCTGAAACTTGGTGTGCATGCCTCATTTTTCATGAGGAACAAAAAAGCCTCAAGGACCCATAAGGTCCGCCATGATGGATTTTCCTGTACAGTGATAATTTTGGAAAACCTTAAAAATTTCTCTTCTCTTGAACCAAAGATCTGATTGACTTGAGATTTTGTACAGATATGTATCATTGACGTATTCAAAAACGTTACTTAAGAAAATTGAATCAAATACAAAATGGCTGAAAGGGGTGTATTTATGTAAATTTACACATTGCCTCAACTATGTTTGTGTCACTAAATCAAATGTATTTTTGAAGAATGGTTCAAACTTAATAGGCTTTATCAATCCTCCGGTTGTAAAAACATAGCAATGCATGTTTATTTGAGCCCATCACCACACTCTGATCATCTGATAACTCTAATGGTTATCTCTAATGAAGTAAATTGATTGTTCAGGTTGATCCCTTGCCTGTTGCACAAATTCATTTCAGTAACCTAAGCCAGGACACATTCCAACTGATGCTAGGCATGATTTAAAATTCCCTTCCATGACAAGTTATGGCACTCCAAACAACCTGTTTAAAAAAACGCTGAGAAAGTTATTCTTTACAGCAGCAACCCAGTCATCCCGTTGTCCCGTTTTTTTAGGAAATGTACAAGCAGTTTCAACTTAGGCTGAATCTAACAACGCTTACCACAGGAGAAACAGCTTACTTTTTTATACAGTAACTGAACATGACAATATTCAACACTGAGAATAGCTCAATGGGCTGGCATGGTGACCTGTAAAGTATAAGGTAGTTGGTTGGAATCCAGCCAGTATCTTTTGGCCTGTCATAATTTTGATTATCTGTTTAGTTCAACAGGATGACATCTTTCTGAAGTACCACAAACAATTTCACCTTGGTATGTCAAAATATGATTGAATTAAAGCTGTTTCAACGTTGGCTGAATCTAACAACGCTTGCCACAGGAGAAACACCTTACTTTTTTATACAGTAACTGAACATGACAATATTCAACACTGAGAATAGCTCAATGGGCTGGCATGGTGACCTGGAAAGTATAAGGTAATTGGTTGGAATCCAGCCATTATCTTTTGGCCTATCATAATTTTGATTATCTGTTCAGTTAAACAGGATGACATCATTCTGAAATACCATGCACAATTTCATGAAATTTCACCTTGAAATGTCAACCGTTTCTTAACCTTTGTCCCAAAGCTGACCAAAGCTAATACTCTGCCCTTTCTATTCATACAATCTCAACAGTTGGTGTGTAGCAGAGAGGATAGAGAGACTGACTTGTAACCTTATTCTCATGAGTTCAAATCCCCATTCAGCCTGTTGTTGCCCAAACATGAAGTAGCTTTGCTCTCTTGTTGTCCAACTCTCGATCTTCGACAGTGTACATGTTTATAATATTTTGCCATTTTGCGGAGGAACCCGCATCGCTGCTTGCAGCTATATTTATTATTATTAGGGTTCCTCCGGTAGGAGGGAACCTATTGTTATTGTTGGTATTCTTATTATTATTATTAGGGTTCCTCCGGTAGGAGGGAACCTATTGTTATTGATGGTATTCTTATTCTTATTATTATATTTCTTCTCCTTGCGCCTCAATATCTCAAAAAGTCCCTGGTAATACATTTTCTAATTTGGCACATTGATTCTACATCGAAGTGGGTACCCCCACACCAAATATGGGCCACATCGGACCATAGGGGGCGCCACAGGCCACGCCCAAAAGTCACATTTTCAAAGTAATGGCATTTCCACCTTATTGCTCCAATTCTTCTGAAACTTGGTGTGCATGCCTCATTTTTCAAGGGGAACAAAAAAGCCTCAAGGACCCATAAGGTCCGCCATGATGGATTTTCCTGTACAGTGATAATTCTGGAAAACCTTAAAAATTCCTCTTCTCTTGAACCAAAGATCTGATTGACTTGAGATTTTGTATAGATCTGTATCATTGACGTATTTAAAAATGTTACTTAAGAAAATTGAATCAAATACAAAATGGCTGAAAGGGGTGTATTTATGTAAATGTATACATTGCCTCAATATGTTTGTTTCACTAAATCAAATGTATTTTTGAAGGATGGTTCAAACTTAATAGGTTTTAAGGTGACATGCCCCTGAAGTACCATGCAAAGTTTCACCTTGATATGTCGAAATATGACTGAATTACAGCTGTTTGAACTTCGACCAAATCTGACAATGCTCGCCATTGGAGAAACAGCTTTTTTTATTATCCAGTTTTGTGTAATCCATGTCTGGGAATGGCTCAATTGGCTGAGATGTTGCGCTGGTAAGCAAAGGGTTTAATGTTCAAAACCAGTCAGAGGCATAGTTTTAAATTTTTTATTCTGACAAAACGGTTTCTAGTCTTCCGATCAATCCTCCGGTTGTAAAAACATAGCAATGCATGTTTATTTGAGCCCATCACAACACTCTGATCATCTGATAACTCTAATGGTTATCTCTAATGAAGTAAATTGATTGTTCAGGTTGATCCCTTGCCTGTTGCACAAATTCATTTCAGTAACCTAAGCCAGGACACATTCCCACTGATGCTAGGCATGATTTAAAATTCCCTTCCATGACAAGTTATGGCACTCCAAACAACCTGTTTAAAAAAACGATGAGAAAGTTATTCTTTACAGCAGCAACCCAGTCATCCCGTTGTCCCGTTTTTATAGGAAATGTACAAGCAGTTTCAACTTAGGCTGAATCTAACAACGCTTACCACAGGAGAAACAGCTTACTTTTTTATACAGTAACTGAACATGACAATATTCAACACTGAGAATAGCTCAATGGGCTGGGATGGTGACCTGTAAAGTATAAGGTCGTAGGTTGGAATCCTGCCATAGTCTTTTGGCCTGTCATAATTTTGATTATCTGTTTAGTTCAACAGGAGGACATCTTTCTGAAGTACCACAAACAATTTCACCTTGGTATGTCAAAATATGATTGAATTAAAGCTGTTTCAACGTTGGCTGAATCTAACAACGCTTGCCACAGGAGAAACACCTTACTTTTTTATACAGTAACTGAACATGACAATATTCAACACTGAGAATAGCTCAATGGGCTGGCATGGTGACCTGTAAAGTATAAGGTAGTTGGTTGGAATCCAGCCATTATCTTTTGGCCTGTCATAATTTTGATTATCTGTTTAGTTAAACAGGATGACATCATTCTGAAATACCATGCACAATTTCATGAAATTTCACGTTGAAATGTCAACCGTTTCTTAACCTTTGTCCCAAAGCTGACCAAAGCTAATACTCTGCCCTTTCTATTCATACAATCTCAACAGTTGGTGTGTAGCAGAGAGAGAGACTGACTTGTAACCTTATTCTCATGAGTTCAAATCCCCATTCAGCCTGTTGTTGGCCAAACATGAAGTAGTTTTGCTCTCTTGTTGTCCAACTCTCAATCTTCGACAGTGTACATGTTTATAATATTCCTTGCCATTTTGCGGAGGAACCCGCATCGCTGCTTGCAGCTATATTTATTATTGTACATTATTATCTGTTTAGTTCAACAGGATGACATCTTTCTGAAGTACCACAAACAATTTCACCTTGGTATGTCAAAATATGATTGAATTAAAGCTGTTTCAACGTTGGCTGAATCTAACAACGCTTGCCACAGGAGAAACACCTTACTTTTTTTATACAGTAACTGAACATGACAATATTCAACACTGAGAATAGCTCAATGGGCTGGCATGGTGACCTGTAAAGTATAAGGTAGTTGGTTGGAATCCAGCCATTATCTTTTGGCCTGTCATCATTTGGATTATCTGTTTAGTTAAACAGGATGACATCATTCTGAAATACCATGCACAATTTCATGCAATTTCACCTTGAAATGTCAACCGTTTCTTAACCTTTGTCCCAAAGCTGACCAAAGCCAATACTCTGCCCTTTCTATTCATACAATCTCAACAGTTGGTGTGTAGCAGAGAGGATAGAGAGACTGACTTGTAACCTTATTCTCATGAGTTCAAATCCCCATTCAGCCTGTTGTTGCCCAAACATGAAGTAGCTTTGCTCTCTTGTTGTCCAACTCTCGATCTTCGACAGTGTACATGTTTATAATATTTTGCCATTTTGCGGAGGAACCCGCATCGCTGCTCAAAACAGGCTGAAAGAGGATCTAAACAAGCAAGGCAAAACAAATCAAAATATATTATTTGGGGGGAAATTGCATTATACTTTTTGGCCACAGGGTGGTGCTGCCCGAAACTTTTTGAGTACCTTCACGGCATTGGCCAAAGACGTATACTGAGTTTTGTAATGATAAGTCAATGCGTTCATTAAATATTTCATTTTACAAAAAAATTCTAAATGGCTGATGCCCAAAATGGCTGACATTGGGAAAAAAAACATTTTTTCGACTTGGTATGCCACAGAATCAGAAGAGACCAATCTTGTGATTTTTGGTCAAACAAGTTATAAGCACAAAAAGTATTTTGTTATTTTATCATGACCAGTAGGTGGCGCTATGCCGAAACTGTGCAGGGAACCTCACATAATGCTTGTGATGACACTTACCAAGTTTTACGGTGCGTGTCCACTGCAGCGACACAAATCGCTTGCCATCTCTTGCCTTCCTACAATGCACCACGTTCATGCCATGCCTAATTTTTTTTGTTAACATATCTGTACGAATACAGAGAGGTATCAAAAAGGGCTGTGTATGCATCCAAATACACAATCAGTTTGTCCTCCATCTTGAAACTGAAATCTAGAAATGTTTACCATGGTTGCTACGTTACGAGAAACAAGGAAACAATCCGATTGGCCATCACTACCAAAAATCGCTCCTCATTTGCATAAAGTTGAGAAAATCTCAACTTTAATCGCTTGGATCGCGTTTGCTCGCTACCCACAATGCACCACGCAAGTGATTCGCCTGGCAGACGATCCGTCTTGTCCAGCCATAGCTAGATAGCGCCCTAACGGAGTGAAATCTCTGAATGCACTACACAGCCATCAATGCAGAGAACAACACTGCCCCCTTCCTCTGCCAGGAACCTCGGGGTTATCATGGACGACAAGCTCTCCCTCACAGCCCACATTGCTGCAGTCTCCCGGTCGTGTAGATTCACCCTCTACAACATCCGGAAGATCAGGAGATACCTGTCTGAGCATTCCACCCAGCTGCTAGTCCAAGCACTTGTCCTCTCCAAGTTAGACTACTGCAACTCGCTGCTCGCCGGTCTCCCAGCATGCGCAACCCGCCCTCTTCAGAGGATTCAGAACGCAGCGGCCCGCCTGGTCTTCAATCTACCCAGACGCTCCCATGTTACCCCTCTCCTCATCTCCCTCCACTGGCTTCCCATCATGGCCCATATCAGATTCAAGACCCTGGTACTGACCTTCCGAGCAGTGAACGGGACTGCACCCGACTACATCAAGTCTCTCCTCCAGCCTTACACCCCCACCCGCCACCTACAGTCTTCCTCTGACAACCGTCTGGTGGTCCCACCACTCAAGAGCGCCCGCTCCCAACCAAAGCTCTTCTCCTGTCTGGCCCCCCAATGGTGGAATCACCTCCCCACCTCCATCATAGACACTGAGGGCCTCATGTACGTACATTCGCAAACGTAGCGTTATTAGCGTAATGGCCAACCCGCAGATTGCGCACGCTGTGATACTTCAGTTTACTTCATATTTACGAAACCTGCAGGTCATCAGGTAATCAGCGCCTTTCTCCGCCTACTATACCGTACAAACGCATGAATGGGCCTCCTTCTCTCTTTCTATCATGGATCAGCCACCAAAGTCAAGACAGCAATGACTGTTTGAAATTATCCTGATGCCAATATTTGTAATGTAGCAAGGAGTTTAACAACTGCTGGAATGGAATGTGAACGCTGAGTAAAATAGAGGTGCGCTTTCACAGGCGTTTTTTGTACATACCGTGGAATACATAATTAGGCGCACTTTATGCATCCCCTCCCATCTCTTTATGGGAATTGTAGATTTACAAGTGACAGACCATGAGAAATGCACACACAAAATGTTAAGTATTTTAATAAATTACAAATGATATAGGCCTATTTACGAAAAGACATCTATGTGTACAAATCATAGCACATGTATGTAAATTTTGTTTTTGTGGATTGCAAAACACATTTGTAAATCGTGGAACATTTGTGGATCATGGTACTTGCATTTACGAATACTTTTGAGACATATCTCTCTCACAGACCAAGCGCTGTTTGCTTACTTTATCGTTGACTGCATGGTCGCAAATTTAATTGTTTTTGCATTAGTCTTAACTTTCTCTCCAATCTGCAGATTGATAATACAACCAGAACTCAACTAAATTTAGTCTTTCCGTTAGTGAAGAGGCGGACTGAAACACTTTCAGCCGGCGCTGCATAAAATCAAACACACCTATGCATATAGCCTCACGTCCACTTTGGCGTGCTCATTGTCAAAATCGTTCGTGCTTCATTCGAGAATGGTTTGACTAATCAAATTGAATTGCATAACTTTGCATAACTCTGAAGATGATTTGATAAAATGTTCGTGAAAATCGGAGAGACGGCCTAAGAGTTCGAAAGGGTAGGTTTTTCAAAATGGCGGAAAAACTTTCATGATGGAAATTACGTCATAAGATCCAATCGAATCGTCTTGATCCAAGGACAGTAGCTGTGTTCGACATCGGCTGCAGCTGTATGAAACAGACCCTTGCCCCTAGGCTTGAAGCAACGGCCCCGGTGGATGTCGGTGGTATTGCGTTTACGGTTAGGCACCCGGCTCTTCCGGTCGTTTTTATTCTATTAACTCCAGTCAACATTTACAAAACTATCTCCCCCAATAATTTTTGTTCGATTCTCGAACCTGGCTCGTACTACTAGCTTTTTCATAGAATAGTTTTTCCAGATTTTTGCTAAATTTGAAACCAATCCGAAATGGGTAAACTAGCACCCCATTTATTTGCTTACGTCAAGAAAGTATATCAAAAGTGAACTAAAAGTGTACTATCCATATTTTAGTATACTTATAGTATACTTTAATATACTTCTTTTTTGTAAGGGAAAGGCTTCGTAACTGAAACGTTTTAACTTTTAGTTGACGATATTGAACACAGATGTTAAGAAACTTGTCTTTACTCTAAATATCTTCTCCGTTTTCAATTTGAAGCAGTAAATCTAGTGCTAACAGTAGGAATTCTCCCACGACATCCGCTCGCTCCGCTTTGACAAATATGTTTTCTCAGTCCACCATACATTAGACAAGCTAATTTTCGAGCACTTTCAATACAAGATACAGGCCATGTTAGAGTTGATATAACGTTATATACATAATTATGTGGGCAATGTAGAACAGCAGACAGATTTGAAATATGATCTTTCGTTTTAAAGTTATGGCCATTCTAGTGACGAGTGCTTACAACGCTGTCATCATAGCTGCCATAGAACGGCGAAACCAGGTCACATAGCTAGCTACGTCTATTGTTCGTTACCTACAAACAAATGCTTCGTAACAGTATTTACTTTTTATCGGCTTTTATAGGTTAAGGAACTTGTCTGTAATCAAAATATCATCTCTGTTTTCAATTTGAAGCAGTAGATCTAGCTTACTGTAGGAAATCTCCCATTGAATCCTCTCTAGCTTCGCTTCGGCCAAAGATGGACGACGATGATGACCATGCATGCATTATTCACGCCTACAGTACGGTGTTCTGTACAAATACCACTTTGACATACATGATCCGCTGGCTAGATGTAACATGATCTTATCTACTACCCACAATAGTTCAGCTTTTTTGCAGCAGCATTTTAATCAGAGTGAGAGTAGCTAGCTTTTGCAGTTGCACAATAAAGTCACGTAATGTGAGGACTCGTCACATTACGTGACTTTGTTGTAAAGAAAATGCTTCACTTTGTTTTTGTATGCGGTAAAGTTGCCGCAATTTAAAATGGTTAAATACTTTTAAATTCAATCTCGTCACTGACGAGATTGAATTTAAAAGTATTTAAAAAACTCACCAGGGACAACGACAACATCGGCAAACCTGCACCATGGATTATTATATTTATGTCATCTTTAAATTCAGTGTCTGAACAGGACTGGGTGTGCAGGCACACATGATTAGTTTCTCCTCCATCTTGATACTGAAACCTAGATTCTAGGTTAGAAATGTTGACAATGACCAACGGTTGCTACGTTACAAGAAACAAGGAATCAATCCGATTGGCCAACGCTCTTCACTGTTCCAACTTTTTTCTGTATACTAAACATATAAGAAGTGTACAAGTCTAACTCATACTAAGGGGATACAAATGTAAAAGATTTAGAATGAAATAAAATGGCTATAGTACAAATAGGGCAACATAGTGCAATATGGCAAGGTGTCTTGTGCAGATAAAGTGATTAGTGGTCAAGTCAGTGTGAGTCCTTGGCCTTGTTGAAGAGGCCAGCAGCGGATGGGAAGAAACTGTGTGGCGTGAGGTTTTGGTCCTGATGGACCGCAGCCTTCTGCCGGAGGGGAGTGGCTGAAACAGTGTGTCCAGGCTGGGAGGAGTCGGACACAATCTTCCTTGCTCGCCTCAGGGTCCTCGAGGTGTGCAGGCCCTCGAGGGTAGGCAGATTGCAGCCGATCACCTTCTCAGCAGCGCGGATGATACGCTGCAGTCTGCTCTTGTCCTTGGCAGTGGCAAAATTGTACCAGATGGTGATAGAGGTGAGGATGGACTCAATGATGGCTGTGTAGAAGTGCACCATCATTGTCTTTGGCAGGTTGAATTTCTTCAGCTGCCGTAGGAAGTACATCCTCTGTTGTGCTTTCTTGGTGAGGGAGCTGATGTTCAGTTCCCACTTGAGGTCCTGGGAGAGGATAGTGCCCAGGAAGCGGAAGGACTCCAGTGTTTGTTTATTTGTTTATTTAGAAGGATCCCCATTAGCTCTACCCTAAGACAGAGCTACTTTTAGTGGGGTCCACATATAAGACTTACATATAAGATAAACATACGTTACAATACCAAAATCTAACATTTAAAACATACATTACATTACGAGTAGCAAAAGTTATAATACATAAAAATAATGATCATACAATTTTACATTACAAATATTTTTTTTAAGTACCTAGTGGTTATGCAATTTCCCTTTGTCATGATAAAAAAACACTGACATATCCAATTCCATAGAAGCGTAAGCTGCGAACCATGTAAGAGAGTACAACACATTTCTGTACAGTATATCACCATCTGGTGTCACAAGTACGCTGTGCCCAAGTGTTTCATTATTTGCTTTTTGAACATACATTTACGTGTCATGTTTATAATTTCCGTCGGTAGTAGGTTCCATGACTTCATGGCCCTGTATCCCACAGTACATTTAAGAAAATTAGTATTAGCTCTGGGGAGTGAAAACCTACCTTCTATTGCTCGTCTAGTGGCATAGCTGTGTGAGGCTACATTTTTATTTAGTTGCCTATACTGATCAGCTGGTGTTTTAGACTGCAAGAGGCGCCATGTTGACAAAAGAAGTGCAGCTATCATCCTGTCTTCAACTTTTAGCCAGTGGAGACTGGCATGCATACTTTGTATGCTGGTTCTGTAAGGACACTGTAGAGCAAAGCGTGCAGCCTTGTTTTGTACAAGCTGTAGTCTATTCAGGTCTTTCTTGGTGGCATTTGCCCATACTATCTGGCAATAATCCAGCTGTGACAGAACAAGAGAGCTAACTACCAGTATTCTTAGATCAGGTGTAAGATGATTTCTGCATCGTCTAACTGCAGCAAGTGCTTTGCCCATTTTATTGACTATAGTGTCA
This sequence comes from Thaleichthys pacificus, assembly GCA_023658055.1. Lineage (NCBI taxonomy): Eukaryota > Metazoa > Chordata > Actinopteri > Osmeriformes > Osmeridae > Thaleichthys > Thaleichthys pacificus. The sequence goes on along the minus strand of CM042874.1, from coordinate 14,976,068 downwards.
ATATGCTTTGACCAGGACAGTTTATCATCTAGGGTGACTCCCAATAACTTAGTTACCTTTACTTGTTTGATGGAAGTTCCATCTATGCACAGTCTAAGCTCAGGCTCTGCTCTAAGAGAATGATTAGACCCAAAGATGATGCTTTTTGTTTTAGCTAAGTTGAGAACCATCTTGTTATCACGGACCAGTGTTGACTGGGGAGTCACACAGGGTGATGGGGGTGACTGTCTTAAGAGCATTGAGCTCTAACATAACGCTTTAACATTTATGAAATTAAATAAGATACCCTTTTCATCACTCTTTTTTCTCCCCTTTTCAACCGTGAGAAAATATTGCAATGCATAACAATGACAGATATACTTTTAACACTGTCTCACCATTTTGGTTTCAAAGCAACACTTCTTTTCACCTTCATACTGCTGACATACTTTTGTCTGCTATGATATTGATAACTGTTATAAAATATACTCTTCATCACTATATTTGCTCATTTTTCTAACTTCAAACTTTTTTCTGTTTCTCAGTCTTTCATTCTTTCATACTTTTATCGCTTAAAAATGTATGAAAGTCAATAAGATACTCTTTTCATCACTGTTTTTTCTCCATTTTCAACAGTAAGAAAATATCGCAATGCATAACAATGACAGATATACTTTTAACACTTTTTCTCACCATTTTGTTTTTAAAGCACATACCTCTTTTAAAAATGTTGTAAAACTATTCAAGCCATCAAAACAATCGTTTCAACTGCTTTCAGCAAACACACATTTTCTTCAGGAAATGTACCTTTCTAGTTGTATTTTGAATTGCACATGAGCAGCAACAAATGTAGGCTATGCTTTTAAATCTATGCAATCTTCATAAATAATAAGTAATATCAGTTGTAAAAATTAGTTAATAAACGGACCCATCTGCAACCGATGCAAGCAAGCACATCCTACAATTTCTCCAGAAATTGTACCCTCGTTTTATGTAGGCCTATTGTGTTATCTCTCCAATCTGCAGATTGATAATACAACCAGAACTCAACTAAATTTAGTATTTCCGTTAGTGAAGAGGCGGACTAAAACACTTTCTTCAACAATAGAAGGCTAGGCTATTGAAGTCTGTCAATAAGCCAAATATTTAATTAAATCGTACTGTTTGCTCCGGATTTGAGCATTGCACGAAACTGAAGGTGTTAATAAATACAAAACACGCGTCAAAGGTGGCGTGTGTGAGTCTGGCCAATCATGAAATAGCTGTGTCGTCATTAGAACCCGTGTACTTACTCTGCAGAAAATGCACTCGGCAACACAAGTCAACTTCAAGTCAGCCAGCTGCTGCCGGATGTGGGCGCTGCATGAAGTCGAACGCACCTCGTTTTCGAGGTGATACCGTACTACGGTGGCCCTGAAGTGCAAATCACACCCACTAACATGAGTGCATCCCCCAAATGAAAACACTCCCCCCAAATACGAGTCAACTCCCCCCAAATAGGATGACTTGCTCACCTCCCCCCAATACAAGGACACGCTCCCCCAAATGGGAAACGACATTACATTAACTCAAAAACACATTACATTAACTCAAAACGGAAAGGGTTGGTACTACACTTCGTTGCTGAATGGATGCAGTAACTAACAATAAATTGATAGACAGAAGTACAAAATGCAATAGCCTGACAGAGTTACGTGCACCATGACATTTGTTTGGCTATCGAAGCATGTAGCAAGTAGTAGGCTTATGCAAAAGTATAAATTGCGTGTTAAACGTCAAAATCGATAGCGAAACAACCATCCTGGTCCACGTAACTCTGTCATTACCATGAAGTTGATCGTTTTGGTTGGAATAAAATAAGACACATTGTGTTAACAATTCAGAGTCATGACTTGCACTAGCCTACACTTTATTTTAATCAGGGACATTCCTATAAAATAATCTTAGATATGCTGTTGACGTTTCACAACATTAAAATAAGTAGCCTATGCGCACGCTAAAAACACAGTTGAAGGAAGCAGGACTTTTCAGAAAAAAAACTAATAGTCCACAACAGAAGAACGAAATGCCACAATGACAGAGTTACGTGGACCAGGATAATTGTTGGCTATCGATTTTTACGTTTAACACACAATATATAGGCTACTTTTGCATAAGTAGCTAGCCTACTATTTGCTACATGCTTCGATAGCCAAACAAATGTCCTGCACGTAACTCTGTCAGGCTATTGCATTTTGTACTTCTGTCGATCAATTTCTTGTTAGTTACTGCATCCATTCAGCGACGAAGTGTTGTACCTACCCTTTCCGTTTTGAGTTAATGTAATGCGTTTTTAAATTAATGTAGGCCTAATGTGTTTTTGAGTTAATGTAATGTCGTTTCCCATTTGGGGGAGCGTGTCTTTGTATTAGGGGGAGGTGAGCACGTCATCCTTTTTGGGGGAAGCTGATTCGTATTTGGGGGGAGTGTTTTCATTTGGGGGATGCACTCATATTAGTGGGTGTGATTTGCACTTCAGGGCCACCGTAGATACCTCGTTTTCGAAAATTGGTCATATGGTTCAAAGATTACGTGTGTAACGGACCTCCAATTTTGACCCATTGGTGGCGCTAGTGCTAACGTGGTAGACATGAAACCTGGTGACAAGGAGGAGTCCCCAATGAGTGTTGTCGATGGGTTGCCAAAGACTCCCATGGCAGAATAATAGGCCTAATAATAATAGCAAAATAATAATAATAATAATGCTAGGCTTAATAAATATTAATAATAAAACTAACAAAAACAAGCTTCGCTGCTTGGCCCCTAATCAAATTGCTTCATTTTAAGTGGAGAAATTGTGTTCTAGGCTTAATGTGTTAAGCTTGAGGATGTATGGTGTAGGCTAGCCTATTTCTAGATCATTTCATTATTCAATGTTTAATGTTTGTATGTAACAATAGTGTTTCATTTGGATGCATGCTTTCGTCGTTTTATATTTTGAGAGAAAAGAGAAACAAGTGCGTAGCTCGCCCTATACGCAACACTTTTTTTTTCTTTCGCTCAAGCGCTGATGCGCGCTCCCGAGCGTATTGCTCTTCCCACACAGACGGTCAGGTGCCAGGTTGTTTTCTTCGCTGGCACCACACTTAAAGACAAGGCAGTGACGTTGCATGTTTTGCCACATTTGTTAAACATCCCATCCTTTGAATGATAATGTAGAAAAGCACTGATAAAGTTAAGGCCCCATCTCCATCTTTATCAACCGTTATAGCCTAACTCAGATTAGCTTTGATGGTGGCGATACCTAATGCTAATAGAAAGTTGTTTTAGATATTTTTTATCTACAAAACACAACATATAGCTAATCCAAAGGCAGTTGCATTTCCCCCCCCCAAAATAACCTGGCCACTCCCCAATTTAAGTATTTTCCAACTAATTGTGACTGTTACCTATCATAACGCCTAATAGAAGATCTGCGCAACTAATATGCGTAACGCGCTCACCCGACAGTCTGCAAAAGTAGCATGTTCTGACAGTGCCAATTGTAAGTTAAGCCCCAACAAAGAACTATTCCCTGTCATGTCAAATTCTACGTAATGTTCTCGTTCAGGCATTATGCTGTTACCATTCAACCAGGCGCTCTACATGAAAACAAATGGGGCGTGATGTTTTGAAGTGCCGTCCAGCTGTATGATGGTGGCTCATCGGCTAAAACAAAACATGTAAATCAGATCTGGGTGGATAAAAAGGCCACATTTGTAGTTGTTTAGTTATACTTCCATTATAGCCTAACCTGCGCCACACAAACTGGAATGCGGACATTGCCGAAGATAAACCCAATGGCACAAAAATCGTCTTACAAGAGTGAAGCGGATTTTTTATATAGATCAGGCTACAGAACACCATCAATACATTCCAGAAATATCCAATCAAAAGAACCGTTTCCTCCGAAAATTGACATCACAGCATACGAAACAGAATTCACATGTAGGCTATCAACAATCTGGAATAGATTATAAAAGGGAAAAAAAAAAACTTTACTCACGTTGTAAAACGACCAAATTCTACTCCAGAGCGAAGGTGGAATAAACATGAACTTTCGGGTGAATATTCTTCCTTCGGTGCTTCGTTTTATGGCAGGTGCAATCACGAAACGACATGTCCCGTCCGCGGAGCACGCATTCAAGAGCGCCCCGGGGCCGCCCCTGCCCACCGCTCTAGTCCTCTTGCAGGAGTAATCTTGACCACAACGTGTTTGCAGATTATTGCGTAGATTGTCTCTCTTTTTCATCAGCCCAGGAAACACTCCGTCTCTCTGTCCCTGCCATTTCATTATATCATGTCCATCATGTGACACACTGAGGCCTCTGTTAATGGAAACTTAAATGGACCTCCCACGTGATCCGAACCATTGCGCACTCACCAGGACACGGGGAAATCCGATGCAACGCCGGGATCGGTGAAGCGTCAAGAATCATGAATGGGTAGAAAATAACTAGCCAGAAAGCGGTTCCGACTTTTACTTCCGTATGTTTGGTATGTATCATTCTTACACTCTACCGAGTATATATACCTAATCCATACGAAAAAAATAGACTACACTAGTCACTGGTCACGACAGTATTAAAGAAGGCTTCAGCCATTTCCCCATGTTCAATGAGGTCATGAATATGATGTCATTTATGATGACGCACGGAGGGGCTGTGCCAGAGCAGTAGACAGGGTAAAGGACATATGCCTACAATTAACTGTTGACAAAATAGCAGCTACTTAACTAGTCTATAAAATCTAAGTGATACAAGTGATCAAAGAACTAAAGTTAACATAGGCCTAGCTAACTGGCAGCAAGTAGGCTAGACGTCCATAAAACAATAGCTTAAATATAGCACACAATGTAGGCTACAACAACATATGTAATGGAAGTCATGTTACATTTTAATTTAATAAGTGACACCTGCACCTTTTGGTCAGTTCACAATTCTTGCATGCCAACTCACACAAACTTGCTTACCCATTTAATCTGAGCAGTCTTTACCACAAATAGACTCTGCCACTGCCAAACGAATTAAATCATAAACCAGTTCACCTCTGACATCATAAGCTTCCAGACAATCCACTTGAAAATGGCATTTGACATACATCTGTAGAAAGAAATTGAGAGTATTAAAGCTTGCGTTCAAGACCAAAGTTCTTACAGTTAATAACATAGACAGTGTAAGGATTTTAGTATTGTATCCTACCCCCCAGCCCTCGCCAGCCCCCCCCTTTCCCTCAGTTCTATGGTGTCATTGATTGGACCGCCCCACACAGCCAACTAGGACCGTGTGAACATACCAGAGGTCCGGGTGTTCTGTTGCTCACAGACCCCCCGTAGTGTGCATTAGAGAGGATTACAACTCCGACAACAAAAGACACCTCTCCTCAACCTTGGCTGGGCTCAAGTCCTCTTCTCTTCTAGTCTCTTCCATGCCTGCTCGGGGACGGCCAGTGGAGTAACAACCAGGAAAAAACTATATCATCTCAACAAATATAATTTAAAATACACACTACACTGAATGCATTAAACATTGAATGTTAGGATACACAAACATACAGGGGAGGAAGTGAGAGAGTGAGAAAGGGAGAGGAGAAATACTGTTGTGATAACGGGAACTTGGAAGACATTACTGGAAGTGTCCTGACTACTTTCAAAGACACTTAGTGAACAAGATGAGTCATGACGCCTATTAGAAACAATGTGACACCATATTGTGGATCATACCTGCAGGGGGATGAGTTCATTATGAGGAAATCATTATCCAATAAGCCCCAGCCCAGGCAAAAAATACTAATAAAATGGCCAATGACAACATATTTGGAATGGGAGCTGGATGCTGTGTAGGTTACCACTAGGGAAATAGTATTTTTGTTGCTTTGAGTTTCAATAGTCTATTTGTCACTTCTTTCCATCTCCTGTAGGCTACTTCCAACACATTAGCTCGATACAATGTCAATGGCCCAAAACAATTGTTTTATGCCAAATCACTCTGGCGAAGACACTTATGTAACGATACATGTGGTTATATGTCACATTATCGGTATATACAAAATGTGTAAGAATAATTGTCGTTTCAGTGTGTAAAGCTTTTTAGAGTACTGTCTCTTTAAAACTTGTCACTGTCAGTCTCAGGCCTTGGCTGTCTGACTGTTCGCTTGTTATTTTGTGCAACAAAATGGCTGTCGTTCCTGAGAACAGAGTCCTCTCCTTCAGCGTTTTTAAATGGAGCTCTTACTCTTCCACGTATTTACCAGAGTGAGTAATGCACATAAAAACAGACACGTTCTATGTATTCGTTTCCGTGGTTGCCCTGTCTTTTGTGGCCATAATACACCGGAATAATCTTTCCTTGGCCTACCGGACAGTGAGCCAACTGACCCATCATCGTTCGTTAGATAGCTAGCACTAGCATTTCACAGTACTAGCACGTTATTTGTTGATAACACCCAGTTGTTAGGTCGGTCGCTAGCTTGTAAACATTGTTTGCTAAGTTGGCTAGCAAAAACTTTAGTACATTACCATGACTTACAATTACAATTATTATTTAGTTAATGTTTGCTAGCTAGCTAGCTAACTTGGTAAAGCTGGCCTGCTTAAGGTACTAGTCAGTAAAGTTAGCGAACTAGCTGCTAGCATACGAGTTGACAAATGCTGTTGTTGCTTTAGCAGCCAGTGGCATTCACTGTTATGTATGTATATTGTATGATGCATTTTACCAGACCAAGTAACGTAAAGTTACCTAGTGTGGCTAGACAATGGTTGCTTGCCTTGTGCATCAGTGGTGTGTCCAGCTCACTCAGCAAAGTTACGTTTGCTACAAACTAGGGTATTCAATGTGGCAACGTCGGCTAGTGTGTTACGTGGGGGTTACGTTTGCTGAAATGTTTAATGCTTATTCGCCACGTATTCCCTTTCTCCCTCTCTGCAGAAACATCTTGGTAGACAAACCCAATGACCAGTCTTCCAGATGGTCGTCGGAGAGCAACTACCCGCCACAAGTAATGTGCCACGCCCACTTCCATAGAAACCTGTAGCTAAATCAAATCCAATGGCACAACCCCATCACCTGTCAGCATCACAGCTAAACTCGGATAATACAGAAACGTCCGTGCCTTACTTTTTGTATACCCTAAAGTCTACACTCAGACTTTAGGGTATAAAAACATCTTAATTTAGTAAACATGGCCCAGTTATGCCACACATGCCATTTATAGGTACTGACTAATATAAAATAATGACTCACATTTCACCTAGTAACTTGCTTATGACCCAAGCTCAAGAAGTAATTTCTCTGTGTTGGCTCTTCAACCCTGTTTTAGTGCACCACAGAGGGATCCAGACATTGCTAAGAAGCTACAGTATCAGTTTCTAAAAGAACCAACTTAGGACAGGACATGAATCTTCTGAAAAATTCTGTGGGAATATAAATCAATATATCTAACTGATACATTAAGGTGTCTGCCATGCTTTGTCAGTTGGAATTCTTATGACTCTGAGTCTCCAGGGTTGGTTGATAGCTCGAGTTCCGGAAAGCCAATTCAATCAGTGTCCTGCTTGAATGTCTTTTAGAATCCCACTCTTCCAGTCTGTCAGTGGCTGCAGGGCCAATTATCCTCATATGGTTAGTGTAAGTTCAGACGATTTAACTGGCCGTTGAACTGCCAAACTAGCCCATAGATTTAATGGTTCTCCAGTCTGTGCCCGTACTGCTCTGTTGTGTGGTTGCACAACAAGCAATAATGTTAGGAAATCTGGAAATGTAGAACTCTCTCTCTCTCTCTCTCTCTCTCTCTCTCTCTCCCCTCTCTCTCTAACACTAATTATCTCTCTAATTCTATTATTTTCTTTAGTACTTGATTCTAAAAATGGAGAGGCCAGCGATAGTCCAGAGCATCACATTTGGAAAGTATGAGAAGACTCATGTCTGCAACCTGAAGAAGTTCAAGGTGTTTGGTGGCATGAGTGAAGAGAACATGACGGAGCTCCTATCCAGGTGAGGGTATAGGGCCAACGAATCACAAGGTGCTACGTTACTGATTACCTAGAACAGGGGTTCCCAAACATTTCAGCCCACGACCCCTAAAATAATAGGGCCAGTGACTCGCAATCCCTGCATGGCTAAAATATGCTATTTCGAATTGTTTTAAAATGTTCCTTGATTTCTGGAAATCATCTTACGACCCCCCCTTGCTGTCTTGCGACCCCCCGGGGGGTCCCGACCCCTACTTTGGGAACCACTGACCTAGAACATGTTTTATTAGGGTTCTTCCGGGAGGAGGAAACCTATTGTTTTTGTTAGTTTTATTATTATTATAATAAATTAAATCTTCTCCTTGCGCCACAATAACTCAATGTTATTGGTCACACATTTTCTAATTTGGCACATTGATACTATAGGTCAGTGGGGGGTACCACCACACCAATAATGGGCCACATTGGACCATAGGGGGCGCCACAGGCAACGACCAAAAGTCAGATTTTCAAAGTGATGGCATTTCCACCCCATTGCTCCAATTCTTCTGAAACTTGGTGTATATGCCTCATTTGTCATGAGGAACAAAAAAGCCTCAAGGACCCATAAGGTCCGCCATGATGGATTTTCCTGTACTGCAACATTTTACGAAAATCTTCAAAATTGGTCTCCTCTTAAACAAAAGATCCAATTGACTTTAAATTTTGTACAGATGTGTAGAATCGATGTCTTTCAAAACGTTACTTGAGAGAAATTAATCAAATACAACATGGCTGAAAGGGGTGTATTCATGTAAATGTCCACATTGCCACAATGTGTTTGTGTCAATAAATCAAATATAATTTTGACTGATGGTTTTTCAAACCTAATAGGGTTCAAGATGACATAACTCTGAAGTACCATAAACTATTTCACCTTGGTATGTCAAAGTATGATTGAATTAGAGCAGTTTCAACTTTGGCTGAATCAAACAACGCTTACCACAGGAGAAACGGCTTCCTTTTGTTATTCATTAACTGACCACATATTCTCAGCCTTGAGGGTAGCTCAATGGGCTGAAACGGTGTCCTGTAAAATGCAAGGTCACAGGTTCGAATCCAGCCTTTGGGCCTGTCATCATTTTGATTATCTTTTTAGTTAAACAGGATGACATCATTCTGAAATACCATGCGCAATTTCACATTAAAATGTCAACCGTTTCTTAACCTTTGTCCCATAGCTGACCAAAGCTAATACTCTGCCCTTTCTATTCATAAAATCTCAACAGCTGGTGTGTAGCAGAGAGGATAGAGAGACTGACTTCTAACCTTATGCTCATGAGCTCAAATCCCCATTCAGCCTGTTGTTGTTGGCCAAACATTAAGTAGTTTTGCTCTCTTGTTGTCCAACTCTTGACCTTCTACAATGTACATTTTAATAATATTTTGCGGAGGAACCCGTAATGCTGCTTGCAGCTATATTTATAATTATATATATTTTTTTGTGCAATTTCCTTACCATTTCCCTTCACTCAGCGTAATGTAATGTCTTGGTTCTCGCACTTGAATGTTGTACTGGAAACCTTGTGGGAAATGAACTGATGTCATCTTTTGACATCATCCTTCTTCCTGTCCTCCTCAGTGGCCTTAAGAATGACTACAACAAGGAGACGTTCACCTTGAAGCACAAGATTGATGAGCAGATGTTTCCATGCAGATTTGTCAAAATAGGTGAGGACGAGTGAGCCCCTCGGTCAAGTGGGGAGTCCTGCTTGACATGAGTGGAGGGCTGAAGGTCAGCATCACTGCTCAGCCAGAATTCTGTCTTTTTTTCTTTTTCTCTGTCTCATCTCTTTATCCATCTCTGTATTGATCTCTTTCTTCTTTCTCCATCTCTAAATCTCTTGTTTTCTCTCTGTCTTGTGTGTCTGGTTCGCTCTCTCTTTGTCTCGTTCTCCCTCTCTCTCTTTCTGTCTTGTTCTGTCTGTCTCGTTCTCTCTCTGTCTTGTTCTGTCTGTCTTGTTCTCTGTCTCGTTCTCTCATTGTTTCTCTCTTTCCCTCTCTCTGCCACCTCTCAGTGCCTCTGATGTCCTGGGGCCCCAGCTTCAACTTCAGTATCTGGTACATAGAGCTGCACGGCATCGAGGACCCGGAGGTGGTGCAGCCCTGCCTTAACTGGTACAGCAAGGTAGGCCTGCATCCCGCCCACAGCAACACACACACACCGTAGGGTTGGCATTAGTTCAAGTTCAAGTCTTTTATTCAGATGCATAGAACAACACAGTCAGACTGGGCACTGAAATTCTTTGGACAAGACACAGCACAGCAACCTGACATAACATAACATATAAGTACTGTGAACATAGCTTACACCTATGATAAGCAAAAATATAATAAACCTCCTTAAATATACACAATAAAAAAACAATATAGTATGCTAAACCTATAATACACATAATAACCAATACTAACCTTATAAACCTATACTAACCATTATTATCCTCACCAACATTATTCATAACATCTTCTAGGTTTCACTTAGTTCGGTACATTTTGTGTTTGCAAAGTTTACTGCCTCAGCAGTTGTGGTGTTGCTTCATATTGTTTCTTGATTGTGCAGAGTGATCAGAAGAATTTTAAATAAAAACTGGTCTCAATTTTTTTGGAAACCCTATATCTCACAGTTTTAGGGCCCTAGCCCTGGTAAAATGACCCAGCTAACATAATTTCACTAAGTCATATCATCAGCACATCGGAAAGTATGAACAAATTCTAGTCATGTGAAATCACTCGATCATTCTAATTGTATAAGAGGAGATTGATTGCTATAAAAGGGGGGATTATTTGCATATATTGAATGTTTTTGCCAAAAAAAGCCCCTGCCACCCATGTTCCAGTAGTACAGAGAACAGGAGGCCATCCGCCTGTGCCTGAAGCACTTCCGGCAGCACAATTACACGGAGGCCTTTGAGTCGCTGCAGAAGAAGACCCGCATTGCTCTGGAGCACCCCATGCTCACACACCTGCACGACCGCCTAGTCCTCCAGGGGGACTTTGATGCCTGCGAGGAGCTCATTGACAAAGCTGTGACAGGTGAGCCCCCCCCCCACACACACACACACACCCGACGCCTTGGTATCATGGGTACATTCCATACAGTGTTTATGCGTTTTAGGGATTGAAATTACCACAATGCACGCACATGGGCTCCGTCGATGGTTTCATCGACGGCTCGTCGACCTAACCTCCAGCGCTTATCTTAGAATTTTGTTGCAGCAGCCGATGTCTGCGCTGTGCTCGTCAGACACTAAATAACCATGATCCTCGTTTTGTAAGGACGACTTTAGCGTTTGGTTGCTAGAAAAGTGGTAGCAACTTTTTATATATTCTTTTAAGAGTAAATAAATAAACTAGAGAGGGTACAATTTCTGGGGAAATTGTAGGGTGTGCTTGCTTGCGTCAGTTGCAGATGGGTCCGTTTATTAACTGTAATTTTTACAACTGATATTTCTGTATATTTTATATAAAAATAGGTACTTATTATTTATGAAGATTGCATAGATTTAAAAGCAATACAAAAAGTGAGGTGTAGAATGAAACGGTTGTCTTCTCATTTCCCCTGCAAGAGGGAATAGTGATAAGCTATAGCAGCCTCACTTGAAAAGTTGGATCAAACGAAGATATTGGGCAATCTGGTGTAAAAATGGTCCTGACCCCTATGACTTAAATGTCACCTTAAGTTTTTCCCTTCTAGTGATATTTTCAAGCATTTAACCTACTCATATTGCATTCATTAGGAACCCCATTTGAAACAAGCTATTCTAACAACGTTGTCACCGGCAGTATTTCAGATGGAATTGCGATTCCAACAGTACCATCTGCTAACTGAAAATATGATCTCAAAAACGTAAATAAGCTTGACATTTATTTAGGGGGAAATGGCTAATTCAAAAGAAGTCTGAGGTAAGCGATCGTTGTCAGTAACAATTAGTATGTTTCCATGATGGTATCAATTAGGGGTGGGCGATATGGCCAAAATCTTCTATCACGGTATGAGTCATTTTATATCACGGTTACGGTATATATCACGGTATAGTAATTGTTCTGTAAATTCAATTAAGAAATAGTACAAAATAACCATACCATACTTCATCATCACACTCGATTACAAACAAAAACAACTGCCTCACATGAGACAACACTTGAAAACAAAAGACTCTCTGGTGACCTACTCACAGCTCAATACGGAGCCGTAATGCCCTCCGACGAAAATGTCAAAATGAGCGAAAGCGATCAGTCTTGAGTTTTACTATCCATATCTAACTTCGGTTTCGGCGTATCAACCTCGTTAAAGCTCGGTCGATATGTTAAAGCCTCAGTTATATATTTCCCGGCATGACCTCACTCTCAGTTAGTAAGTAGTTAGCCTTCACTAGTCATCAGAGCTCTCAAGTTTTGAAGACAGGCAAGAGTGACACCCCCCCCCCCCCCTCATCAGGGGGGTCAAAATTAATTACTTAACCCTTGTGTTATCTTCGGGTCATTCTGACCCATCAGTCATTGTGACCCACCATCGTATTGCGACAACTTTACCGCATACAAAAACAAAGTGAAGCATTTTCTTTTAACCGTTGGGCTGTCTCAGACCCCCCACATTGCGAAGGTTAAAAGATAATTATTTTTATTTGTTTTTGTATTGGGTAAAATTTGGTAAACACAACGATGGTTCGTTATGAACCTTTGGGTCATGTGACCCGAAGGCAGCACAAGGGTTAATCGCTTTTTACCTGACATCTTTGAAAGGCAGCCATGATTAATGCATCCAAGGCCAGGATATAATGATAAAATATGACGATTTTAAGAGACCTATAACATCGACTATGCAAAACACTTAAATGTATTTAGTGCTAATAAAATTATTAAGCCTATTTGGAAAAATATGTTTATAATGTGACAATATGTCATCGTGTGATAACGAAAATATGACTAGTCCTAGACTCAGGGGCGATTCTAGGATCAGACCTTTAGGGGTGCTCAGCCCCCAATGACAATGTGACATGAATACAGTGCCTTGGAAAAGTGCTAACCCCCCTTGCTAATAACAGGCATGCAAACAGTTCAGGGGTGAAAAAGGTGAGGAGGATGCGGCGATCCCCCAACCTTATAGGGGGGTCCGGGGGCATGCTCCCCCGTAAGAACATTTATGATAATAAACAATAATATATATTTCTTTAATTATTATTTTTAGGGGTGCTGAGATGAAATTTAGGGGTGCTTGAGCACCCCTAAAAAGGGTCTAAAATCGCCACTGCTTAGACCACTTGTTCAGAGCAGGTGTTGTCAGTGAACAGGCTGTAAAACTGTTAGTTAAGTTACAGACACTCATGAAAAACTGATGCTGATTATTAAGAAACATTTTCTAACATTTTCTAAGTTGTCATTGTTTGTGTCAAACAAGTTGTGAATTAGTTGTAACATTAAAACAGGAGATCATGACTTACTCTCTGCTCAAAGTGATGCTCGAGCTCAAGTGGTTTGCTCTGTGGGTGAACAAAACTTTCGGAAGAAATCACGTAGAATCACGTGAACAAATCCAGGATATTCTTTTTGTCCATTGGTTGTTGCGCTAAATCTTACCCAGATACAATAGTGCTATTTTCTGATTGGCTATTGCGTAGACCCTTTTTTTTTTTTGATTGGGTGATAAGTGGCAGGCTCGACTAAGAACTCCAGTGGAGACGCGCTTGATTCCTGCCGGTTCCATAGTGAGAGTAGCCTGACGTTGTCATACTCATAATTCTAGTCAGAATATGAGTCTGAGAACTCTCCGTTGGGCTGTGACTATGGGGGGTGTTTCAACCGAACCCGGAAAAAAATGCCTCTTCGCTAAATTGGATAGACCTACAACCAATCAGAGCAACGTAATATGTTGTTTGTTGAAAACCCAAGAGCTCTTTGGTGACGTGGTTGATTACGTTACTGTTGATCATCTGTCCATCATTGTATAAAGCCCGCCCTGGCAATTTCATTGGTCCGAACAGCTCCTGTTCGGACATAGTTGTTTACATTTACATTTTTAAATGTATGCATTTAGCAGACGCTTTTATCCAAAGCGACTTCCAAGAGAGAGCTTTACAAAAGAGCATAGGTCACTGATCATAACAACGAGATAGCCCCAAACACTGCGAGCAGCCAAAACATGAAGTATACATTGTGAAAAACCAAATAAGTGCCAAAGGGAAGAACCATAAGAGCATGCAGTTAAACAAGTTACAGTTGTTGTTCTGTTGTTCCCCAACCGAGCCCCCACAGACCCAACTTCCCGACCACATTTTTTTGTGGGCGGGGATAAGTTTGGCTGGCAGCCAGGCTATAGTGAGAGCGGCGCGGCCAGAGAAATTTCTGTTGGGCGCTGCAGCATATTAAATATATTATACATAGATTTTCAGCGTGAGAAATACAATGTGTGGCGGGAGTGCGTGACAAAAGACCGAAATGAGTGACTGTCACGCTCAATGCGTGACACTTGAGAGCCCTGAGTCATCCTAGATCAAGAATGCTAGCAACGCCACCAGTGTAATTTTGCAACAATAATTTTACAGCACGAGACATAAAACTTGAACAACAAATCGAATTGGTTACCTGCAGAATGGATCATCAAATATATAATTAATTAGCATCGGCATGAATGTGGTCCGCTTAGACAAAATACACTCCGTTCCGTCAGACCAACGCAAATGTGCTTCAAGGTCAAACGAAAATAGCAAATCAAATAAAAGTTAAACTACAATTCTAAATATCGCAAGAATGCAATTTATATGATGGCTTATATACAATACAACAACCAGACATTTAATTGACACGTGTAATACAAAAATATAGTATAAAAGTATACCGTGGTTGAAACGGTATAGCGAAATCTCTCCCGCCCAGCCCTAGTATCAATTTGAATCTAGCTTTATTCGGACAATGCTATTTTGGGGGGCAACTGCTATTATCCTAATATATATGGCAGTGAATAAAGCGAATCATTGGCCGAAAGCATGTCATATCCCAGTACGATACGTGGCGCTGTTTTCATTACAACTAGTGGTGATACAGCCATTTCCCCTTGACCTCTTCACCACTACCGACAACAACAACATCAACATTTCGAGAAAGATGGCGAACGGAGAGCAAGGTGAAGCTACGTGGTTGAGAATGAATTGCGTCTGCTCTTCGATCCAGAAATGTGTGTTGCCTCTTGGGTTGTCCATCGCGTTGTTTGTTTGTTTCTGCCGGGCCGGCTCCCGGCAGCGACAACTTCTCGTCTCTTTCGACTTCCATGCGCAAAGACGCAGAGTCCAGTTCATAGCCCAATTCACCGTTTACAAGCATGCGATGTCCGAATGATCAACCGAGTTATCTCGGGGTGTCCATCGGATCGTAGTCGGACCGCAATTATTCGAACAAAGGTGTTTACAAGAAAGGGATAATTCTATTTCAGTCCAAATAAGCCAGTATATCGAATCCATGTAACCACAGTGAATGCCAAATGCGACTGTAATCAGGTTCTAATCAGCCTCCAACATTACCTGCAAAAACACCTCAAGGTCTGGGATCACTACTTCAACTACCTTTAATGACCTGGTTTGAGGGATAAAGATAAGATAGATATCAAATGCACTTAATAACTCATTTGGCTGTAGATGGTTATTGACTTTGCGCAGAGAATGAAAATACAAACACATACAGTTACACAGTAA
Organism: Thaleichthys pacificus; assembly: GCA_023658055.1. Taxonomy (NCBI): domain Eukaryota; kingdom Metazoa; phylum Chordata; class Actinopteri; order Osmeriformes; family Osmeridae; genus Thaleichthys; species Thaleichthys pacificus. The sequence continues at coordinate 14,960,378 of CM042874.1, read as the reverse complement.
CTCTTTTCAAGAAAACATAGTATTATTGAAAATGTGCAACAATGCATATTACACTCCCATTTCCCACCCCTAAATACATATGGAAACTAGAGAGGGTACAATTTCTGGGGAAATTGTAGGGTGTGCTTGCTTGCGTCGGTTGCAGAGGGGTCTGTTTTTTAATGACATTTTTACAACTGATATTTCTGTTTCTTATATACTAGTGTAATAATTGGACCAATACGCTGTTCCTATTGGTCCAGAAGACGTTCTCAAAAGTTAATAATACTGTTTATATACCTCCCGAACGTTCGCAGAGGTAAATAAAAGTTTTTACGGACCTAGCAACGTGGCATCTGCTCGGCAACAAAGTAGCCTAAATTGCCAAAAAAAAACAACCAAATATGTTTTTTGCACAGGTCCGCAAACGCTTCCCGTTTTAAACTAGAAAGAGCATTTCCTGCAGAAAATGCGTTGGAATGCTGAAATCTGAAATAAATGTTTTAAATGGCTGAAAATACAGAAATGAGAAAAATACCTGCAAGCTGAAATTAATTTTAAAAATGTGTGAGTCGCACAAAAGAGGCAGTGTGGAAGCTGAACTGCATCATCTAACAAAGCTAAGTGCTTAAATACAATGCGGGAGAAGCTGAAAGCTGAACTGTTAAACAGAAGAAGAAGTAGCCTAGGCTAGCTAGCTAGTCGTAACAAGAATATTATAGTTTTAACAGCTGAAATTATAGTTGGGATAGTATAGCTGTTCTGTCCCTGGCAAGCATAAAAAATAGGTTTGGCGGTTTAGCGCCATCTAGTGGCCATTATAGAATATCAGCTTTTTCCGTTGGTCATTTGCAGCAGCTGTGTGGTTGCCACGGTGATGGTGCAGCTATGATTGCTGTCATAGTAAGTTGAATAGTTTTTTTATGTAAATATGTATACGGATATTTAATTAGACGACCAGTCATTAAACTTAGCATTAGTTGGACAATGTGCAGCTAAATGGCAGGGAACTGCCGCGAAATCACTTAATATAGTTAGTGGTTTTCATCCTAAATGAAAGCTGGCAGTATATAATACATATTTACATAACTATTCAACTTACTACGACTCTTATCCATTAATTTATACTGTTAAGAGTGTGCTAACCGAATAATCTTTAAATGTTGCATTAAAGATACATGCCCATGGATATTTTGAACTACTTACCAAATGACTCGCCATTGAAATCATCAGCATTCTAGTTTTGTTCTTATTCGCTGACGTTCTTTGTGTGATAGACAGACGAAAATGTCCAATGATACTAGACACAGAAATGGCTATATTTGATTGGCTTACATGGTTTTGGGAGCAGTGTTCCCGCCTTCTTCTACGGAGACACAAAACTTTCTTTTACAAGTACACAAATCTTTTTCTTCTACGGAGACACAAAACCTTTTTTTTACAAGTACACAAATCTTTTTCTTCTACGGAGACACAAAACTCTTTTTTTACAAGTACACAAATCTTTTTTGCAAGTACACCAATCTTGCCTTCTTCTACGGAGACACAAAACTTTTTTTGCAAGGACACAAATCATTTTCTACAGAGACACAAATCTTTTTTGCAAGTTACAAATCGTTTTTACAGAGCTCGCTCTCCTGGCACTAATTTCACGCCATACTTTTGTGGGGCTCTGAACAAAAGTGTACGTCTGTTGGATTCAACAGACAACTGTCTACGACTAGCACACAATTAGCTATATATTGATCCAAAAACGAAGCATGAACAGCGAAATTTGTGGCAATGCTGGCAAAATATAAATATTTTTTCAACGACATCCGAAGCTCCCCTCCACTCTAAACGTTTCAGTCTGCACTCTAGGCTTTCACGTACACACCCATGTAAATCTCAGAAACGGTTTGAAAAAGTCATGAAACATAATCAGTGATATTGAAAAAAGTTGAATAGATATCAAAAAGCTGAATTATTTAAAAATAGTTTAGGGTTTTGTCAACATTTTAAAGTTTAAATGGTGGCTCTAGCTGAAAGATTGAGGAAGAAGAAGGATTTGGAAGTTGAAGAAGTTTAAAGAAGTTTGAGAGGATTTGAAAGAACTCCATTGGAAACCCATGTTAAAAATATTATGAATATTGATTTATATTAATTCAAGCATAAGAGGTATAAAGCTGAAAAGTCATAGCAGTCATAGCCTGAAACGGCTGAATTTTTTGATAGCTGAACGGTTTTAATAGCTGAAGATTTGAAGGCGCTCAAAGGTGAGTTGAAGCAGCATTCCAACAATAAGTATCTGAAGCAGACAGAAGACGAATTGATGTTGTTGATATGTTGCCTTGGAGGTGTAGTGACGTCACCAGTGCAAGTGCAGCTGATTGCTCTGACAACATGGCGTCTGCTCCAGATTCGACCTGTTTGATTTGTGATCTTCCCACGTATTGTTGTAGTATATAAGAAACCAAATGTTTACTCCTCGACAGGTCAGCAAACGCTTTGTCACCTCGATTTGTTAAAACGATTTGTTTGTAAACCTCGACTTACGGGCTCGGTTAACAAACATTTTAACAAATCTTGGTTTACAAATGCGTTTGCAGACCTGTCGAGGAGTAAACATTTGCTGTATATTTGATATTAAATGCATACTTATTATTTATAAAGATTACATAGATTTCAAAGCATAATTTTTTTGCTGCTCATTTACAACTCAAAATACTAAGAGTTAAGTGTAGAATGAAATAGTTGTCTTCTCATTTCCCCTGCAAGAGGGAATGGTGATCGGCTATATACAGTAGCAGCCTCATAGTTGAATCAAAACGAATACATTTGGCAGAACGGTGTAAACATTTACCTAATCTCTATGACTTAAACGTCCTTTTAAGTTTTTCACTTCTCGTGATATTTTCAGGCATTTAGCCTACTCATACTGCATTCATTCATTAATAAAGAACCCCCGTTGAAACTTATTCTAGCAACAACGTTACCGGCAGTAGCTAGCTAGTGCTATCTCAGATGGAATCGCGATTCAAACAGTACCATCTGCTAACTGAAAATATGCCCACAAAAACTTAAATAAGCTTGACATTTATTTAGGGGGAAATCGCTAATTCATAAAAAGCTCACTGGTAGCGATCATCGTCACTAACAACGCAAAATGCGATCCCTGTGTGGAGAAGCTGCCCCGGTAAATTGTACTACTACAGTAGTACAGTTACCTGTGTGTACCAGCGATTGCGTTGGTTGAATTTGATTTAACGTTCCGTTGTACGGTTTAGGCTGAAATTAATTATTTTCATGAACAGATTGACAAAGTTTAGGCTGTGGCAATGAAGTTCAGGTTAGTAGTCAGATAGTTTCACCTATTGAAAGACTTTTGATTGAAGTAGAGCTAAGGGGAGTGCCGAACATGTTCTGTCGCCGTTTGACTTCCTAAACAGCTGTGTGGAGATGTTTTTCTTAGCTAACGTCACTGTGTCCAATCCCGACCGGTTTTTAGCTAACATTCTGATAAAATGCCACTTCAAATATTGATCGTATCACGTTTTCAGCTGATTTACTGACTTCACGTTAAGCTTTAACTTCTTACCTTTCGAGCTAAATATTGTTAAAAAAAAATTGTTAGCTTAGCCTTTACTACAGCCGGTAAAATGACGCTGGCGCCGGTAAATTAGCCGTGCGCTACCCTTGTCCAAACCCGACCGCACTTCTAAACACTGGCCGCTGCTGTTTTTACGGGGATATTAACTTGATCCAGGGTCACCAAACTGACCATCAATGCTGTCAACATATCCGGGGATGTAGTTATGTCCTCCACAATAAGATATCACGCTTCAACATCTCCAAACTATGCGATAAAATCTCAATTTGACTCAATACCACCACCTGCTGGAATGTTTTGTTGAACTCTTCTCAAAGTTTGCTAGCCCCCATCCCTTCCTCCCCTCGACTACAGATCACATCACACATGATCGTGTATTTTCATTGGCTAGACAAAGTAGTGTTAAGCTAGCGTTGAAATACACTCATATGCTAACCCATAGTAGCAGTACGATGACAACACAGACACACTTGTCAGAGTAAAGATCATCGCCCAAGCGTCGCCCGAGTGTCGCCGAGTGGTCTTTCGGCCAAAGTAACTTTCCTATATTATTTAGACATGTAAACGTCCATATATGTTCATGAAATTTGACATGTAGATTGTTTGGTATGCCTAAAATAATACTACTTACACTTTGCTGGCGATAGCAAAAGAAAATGCTGGCAAAAAGACCGGAAACTGAGTGTCCAAACCCCGTTCCGGTTTGGACAATAGTAGCTTACAGCGGTCGGGATTGGACACAGTGACGTTACTATACTAGTGTGTCTCGCGTAGGCTACAGTACAGCGTTGCAGTGAGCTACACTGGTTTGAAACCACAGGTAATGATAATTTCACCAACAAATAGTTTACTTGTAATCTATTGTCATAATAAATCCTACAATGAAAATGTATTAGTGAGGAATGTTTATTGAAAACAGATGCATCATAGACCGCTGTAGTATGTGTTGCCCGGGCAACAGAGGCTAATGTCATGATGCTAATGCTTCAGTGAAATAGTAGCCTACTGTTTCATATACTTCTTTAATAATATCAGCTTATATTGTACATTACACATCACAAAGTAAAATGAGTAAATAGTTATCACCCTGGCCTCTTTGCTTGTGGCGTTGCGGTAAAGCCATAGTTAGCCTAGCTATCTCCCAGAAGTTAATGAGCTGCTAAACTAATGTTCTGCTAGAGGTAGTCACGCGGGTTTTCATGACGTTAGTGACGTTAGCAACGTCAGTGACTGTGGCTAGCAAGTTAGCCACCGTTAGCTTCACTTTTCGCCACAAAAACCCAATTTCTACTTAAACCGTGCAACGGAACGTAAATAAAAATACAAGCAACTCAATCGCTACCAAGACGAAACTTTTGACACCTAGGTTGTCTATGTAGACCAACTATTGACTGAGTGTTAGGGGGGGGGAAAGAATAATAATAATAATATATGTGAGAGAATAAAGGTTGTGCCCTTGCCGAAGGCAAAGCACACCCAATAAAATATGTTCTGGCCAGAAACTACATTTTAAGTTTTGCTGCAGCAATAGTCCCTTTAATTTAGTTGTGCACAACCCAGTACCTGTTTGAGCTCAGTAAAAATAAAAAGTATCCGACACAGTCCTCCAAATCCACAGGAGGGAAACCCTTACTGGTGAGATAATGGAAATCCAAACTCAGGCCTGAAGTTCAGAGTCCAGTCCGCTGTCCACCATGCTCTCTCTCTATACGGCTGGTAGACTGGAAACACACCGCTCCTCCGTCGCACCCACGGTGTCTCTCTCACAGTCCGCCACACAGTCCCACAGTACAGCTATGTCAACTATAGAAACAGATGAAGGTTTTCAGACACCACCATCAAAAAAATAAAAAATAAATCACCGTTCAGGATATTATTTCCTATTTCTTTCAGAGCTAAATGTTCGCCGTTTCTCCCTCTGCAGCAGGTTTAAAAGAAGAAAAAACGACACCAGCGCTGCGCCATCTTAATTAAAGATCCTGTAAAGTGGACCTGGAAACGAGTTTTAAGTTCGCCACACCACAGAATAATGTGTTATTAACTACCCATCCAAATTCGAATGAAAAAATAACACAGACAAGTATCTTAAATTAGGTTTTGAAATCGTGAAAAAATCAGCAGTCTTCTCTGCTTGAGACTGGGGGGGCGTGTCGCCTGAAGGAGCTGAAGCTCCGCCCCTCGCTGCCTAGTGCCTACCTCCGACCCAGATAATGGACGCTATGTCAAGCCGAACAAAACCGTATAGAGTTAGAATTCATTTGTTCAATGAGTGAAACATACAGATGCATATAAATGAAATGTTCCCCTGAGCTGTAACAGTAAAAATGGACACCAGAGACAGCAGACAGTGAGCTCTCCAACTAGGCTACTTCTAACACATTAGCTACCATTTCACCAAAATACCATCATTCTACACCGAGTAGCCTAATATCAATTTAGCGGTTTGCACTAACTCATAGCAGAGATACCTCTGGAAAAGTGATCTAGTATAATTATAACAAGCACACAGAAGTGAGTGATGAACTGCTGGCGGCGGTGGATGGTCCAGGTGCGACCGGAGGAGGAACGGCCGGGAGGGCGATGCTCGGTACGGCTCCGCGCTGCAAGAGAAGCCGTGTATTGGTGAACCCTGTCTGTCTCTGGTCCATGTTAAAACTGTCCGCTGTGAAATGGTCACTGCAGAGGCGGCTTTTGGAGTTTATCCGAAGCTTTCCATGAGCGTGGCTCTTCACAAAATCTATCCACCTATTTTTCCTTTCATTATCAATAGGGAACTTAAATGGCGTTGCAGCGCAGCTGGAGTTCTTGCATCCAGGGAAGATGCAGTTGCGGGTGGTGGGAGACATCCTGAAGCTAGCTAGTTAGCTGATGTAGGCTACAATAACAGTACAGCAGGAGGAGCCATTCAGTGATCTGACGTAGATAGGGCGAAATGACGTAGATAGGGCGTTTTTTGGCTCCGCCCATTAAAACCTGATCTGAAAACGGAAGAGAAACTGTTCTTCGGTTTAACTCCACATTTCAGTGTGACAAAGTTTTAGCGCTTTGCACATGCTTTCAGGAACTCATTTCACACGTATATAATGTACTTAGAAGCAAAACATGGAATTTACTTTACAGGATCTTTAAGTTTAGATCAGACTTACGGCAACATACAGGCACATTATGAGCTAAAATCTAAACTCAGCACGACAGATGTAATCTAACATTGGCCACATAAGTTGTCAGTCTTAACTAGTAATATGCATAAACATTATAAACAATTTAGCAAAAACATTGCCATTGAAAACAAGACCCACGCTTCCTCCAGAACTTTCAACTGTACAATAACATCGTAGTTTTAAACTTAGGATAACAGTTAGGAAATAAACACGGTATATGAGCTTACTTATATCAACAGATGAAGGTTTTCAGACACCAAAAAAAATAACTGTTCAGGATATTATTTCCTTTTTCTTTCAGAGCTAAATGTTCGCCGTTTCTCCCTCTTCAGCAGGTTTAGAAAAGAACGACACCAGCTCTGCGCAGCTGCCACCTGGTGGGCATTACCGCAAAGTGTTTGCCACTGATGAAAAGTGTTGAGAATTAAAATCACTCAATTAAAACAAAGTGGCATAACCTGAGCTATTTGTGTCTGATAATAATTTTAAAAAAAATAGGAAACTCATAGTTTGTTTTTTTACTCTTGTTATATCTGAAGGAATATTTTAGCTTCAGTTCAAGTTAGCTTGAATGAATATACAAAATGTCCTATTATGATGACAAATATTGATCACACATTAACATCATCCCTGCTTAAATTGTGCTACGAGCAAGCTAGCTGCTGTTGCTAGCCAAACTTCACTGAGGGGATTGTTTGAATGCGCCGGAAATGAAAAACGTTTCTTTTGACATAAAGTTTAGGCTGTGGCATTGAAGACAGCGACCCACCACACAAGCTTGAGTTTAAATACATTATTTAATGTGACATTACTTACTGTACATGCAAGTCTTGAATTGCTTAAATGTATGATGCTGCTAGTACACCACGCCAGATACGATACTTGCTGTGCAACAGTCTTACTAGCACATCTATGAACGTCGTATCTATGCGTCGTTGCTAACGTGTGCTGACGTTGTGACGTAAGCTAGCATTGAGTTCCCCTGTGTGCACATAAAGCACTTTTTGCCACAAAAACGTAACCTCCTAAACCGTGCAACGGAACATAAATATAAATACAAGCAACGCAATCGCTAACAAGACGAACCTTTCGACACCGACGTTGTTTGTAGTCCAAATATTTTGGGATCCTTAGGGGTGGGAAAATAAATAAGATATATGTGAGAGAACAATGGTTGTGCTCGCCGAAGGCGTGAGCACACCCAATAAGAAAAGGTAGAAACACTTAAGTGGCTCTGCAGCTTCGCTGCTTGGCCACCAATAATATGTATGTGAGAGAACAATGGTTGTGCTCGCCGAAGGCGAGAGCACACCCAATAAATAAAGTACCCCACAAAATTAACAGAGCAGCTACATTGTTGTGAGCTAAGACTGTTCATGTGTCCTGGTTGATTCTATATGTTCTATTCATGGTAAATGATAGTGCTATTGAACAGAAGTGATGCGTACACCTCAATTCCCTGGAGGCTCAGTGCTGACACCATAGGCATATTGAACCAATTAGGTCATGTGAGGGATTAACTGACGTTCAGAACACCAAATACCTGAAAATAGGGGATTTGTTGCCCTAGATATTGGAGTATTTGATTAAATGTGAGTGTGTGTGTTTGAGTGTTTGACCATGTCTTTTACTGTCCTTGTGTAGACGGTTTGTTTAACCAGTACATCAGCCAGCAGGAGTACAAGCCTAGGTGGAGCCAGATCATCCCCAAATGTAACAAAGGTATAAGCACCAACCAAGAAACCAGCCAAGACGACATGAACAGTGAGACAAATTTATTTCAATGCAAAGAATTCTCCTTTCTTTCTTAATGATGCTTTCTTCAGTACACCTGTGCCCCCACTCCATAGGAAAGTTGATGTTTTTGCCTTCCCGTGTTATTCCTTCAACAAAAAAATTCCCCCGACATCCTACCGCTTTTTTCCCTCTCCTACCATTGTGGTCCTGTCCTTGTGTCTCTAGGTGACGGGGATGATAACAGGCCTGGGATGAGGGGGGGGCATCAGATGGTCATCGATGTTCAGACAGGTGAGGAGGCTTTCAGAATGACTACATTCACATGCACAGAATATTCCGGATATTGCCCTTATTCCGAAAGAGACATTGTTCCTACTCATCTGTTTAAGTGGCTAATGAAAATAAGTATTCCGCTAATATTACCGTTTACATGCAGCCGTGGATACTCTGAATAACTGGTCAATAACGATGGCCCGGGGCCAGTAAAAAGTAACGTCGGAACAGTTATACTAGTGAGTCAGATGGCTGAGCGGTGAGGGAGTCGGGCTAGTAATCTGAAGGTTGCCAGTTCGATTCCCAGCCGTGCCAAATTACGTTGTGTCCTTGGGCAAGGCACTTCACCCTACTTGCTTTCAGGGGGAATGTCCCTGTACTTACTGTAAGTCGCTCTGGATAAGAGCGTCTGCTAAATGACTAAATGTAAATGTACTAGCAACTCACTGTCCCGATTGGGCCACTGCAAAGCATTAATTGAAAAAAAAATCGCATTGTAAAACTTAACATCTTGCATGTTTTGCTATCTGCTAAATGCATAAATAACCGTTGGCCAATCAAGACTTGAGTAGTGAGTGACCAGTGTTTTTTGGCGCGAGACTGGCGCGAGACACTGAAGTGAAGATGGCAGCATAGGAGAGCTAAGAGCTCAAACGGAAGCAACTCTTTTTTATGGAACTAACATGCACTGTGTCGTCTGTCGTATGTTCCCGTTCAAAGCAGACAAGTGGATCTTTTTACACAGGCAATTTTCGAAAACAATCCCTTCTAATAGCAGACATCACCTGATTTGCGTGACAGCTAAGCAGGTGGTTGACAATCCATCTTCCAGGCTGTTGACCATGCTGGTCAGGAATTTTAATGCAGATGCCCATCATGTCATCAGGGAGTCAGGTAGCTGAGCGGTTTGGGAATCGGGCTAGTAATCAGAAGGTTGCTGGTTTGATTCCCCGGCCGTGCAAAATGACGGTGTGTCCTTGGGCAAGGCACTTCACCCTACTTGCCTCGGGGGAATGTCCCTGTACTTACTGTAAGTCGCCCTGGATAAGAGCGCCTGCTAAATGACTAAATGTAAAATGTAATGTTATTGCACGACTTATAACAACGGCATATCACGTAATGAAGACGGACCAGCTGTTCGCCTCGTTCCCCCGGGCTATTGAACTGCAGCAGAAGAATGGTGTCGACTTGGGTACTCAGTATCATACTGATGAAATGCTATGGAAGCTTTTATATATTAGCATTGAGGGACCAGAGGTTTCACAGTTTCAGCCAGACAGAGTTGTGCAGAGATGGCTGTCAGCAGGAGAGAGAGCACGTCATGTTTTGAGGTTAAAAGTAAATAGTTTTGCTGACTATTACCGTTTTATTTCATTTTTGTTCTTTTTATATCCAGGATGTGTTTAATAAATGGTTAAACATGTTAACATAATAACATAACTTATAAGTCTTTGGTTTTGTTGTAACAATGATAAATTACAACTTTTGGAGCGGGGGCAGTCAAAATTGTCTTGGGGCCAGTGTCATTCTTTTTTTTTTTTTCTTTTTTTTTTTACCCTGCTGGTTGATAGTTTTATTTGATGTGTTGTAAACTGTGGTGAAAACCACTATTGAGACGCATATTTCTAATGTGCTGTGAGTGTGTACATGTCCAAAGAATGCTCCTAAAACCCTGAATAATATCGGCATATCCCACATGTTAATTGGAAAATGCTACATTCGGAATATGGCCCAATTCAGAATAAAGTAATATGCTGCTTACATGACTGTATAACAGTTTGAACATTGGAATGTTTGGAATATTAGTGTGCCTGTAAACATACTTAATGACACAGAATATTTGAACAACTCCAACCAAATAAGGGCAATTCTCAAAATGAATTTCCTCGGTTTAAAAGCAATAAATTGACGACAATGGAACTCAAAAATGGCACGTCAATCACTGCTCTATTGGGCTGTTTTTATCTGCGTTTATTAATGTTTCTGTGGTGTTTCCCCCTCTTATTCAGTCCTGAAGACAAAGGCTTTTATTTTCTGTGTTTGTGTGTGAGAGATCAAGTGTGTGCATGTTGTTTGAGAGAGAGCTGTGAGAAGCCCCAACATCTCTCAGGTCTTACACATTGATATTTTTTTTTTATATAGCGCCCGATCACAAAATAAGTCATTTAAGGTTACCTTTCCTATAAATCAGGTCTATAGCTTACTCATTTATTAAACAAACTAAATGGCCTTATATGTTATACTGAGCACCATAGTCGTCTAGGAATGGGGAATAGAAACAGAACATTGCGGAGTCAACCGGTTTAACAAATAAAAGAACCACAGTTGTTTGCCCCCATTGTCCCTGCAGAGACGGTGTACCTGTTCGGGGGCTGGGATGGCACACAGGACCTTGCTGACTTCTGGGCCTACAGCGTCCAGGAGAACCAGTGGGCATGCATCTCCAGAGACACAGAGAAAGAGGTGAGGTACCAAATGATTGAAAACCTTAGACTTCGACCTTGACTTTCCCAGTGCATAGTTAAGACAGATAATTCAGTCACGGCTGGTCTGAATTTGCTCATGACCCGCTGGCCTCGTCCCCTTGTCTGGGTCCTAGAGCGGCCCGAGCGCTCGCTCCTGCCACAAGATGTGCATCGACTCCCAGCGCAGGCAGATCTACACGCTGGGCCGCTACCTGGACTCTAGCGTGCGGAACAGCAAGTCCCTGAAGAGCGACTTTTACCGCTACGACATCGACGCCAACACCTGGACACTCCTCAGCGAGGACACGTCAGCCGACGGAGGGCCCAAGCTGGTTTTCGACCACCAGGTAACCCCCCCCACACACACACATACACACACTACCTTTCCTATAACTACAAGCCCCCCCCCCATCCCTCCCCACACGCACACCCAAACGAACACCATTTATACACCAAACATACTAGGAATAATCTGGATCATGATCTTGTCTGTAGCCTCACAGGTAGGTCAGTGTGCTTGTTTGAAGACATGGAGGGTTCATTACATACCTTCCTGCGATCCACCTTTTTAAGTTCAATTGAAAACATTTATTCAGGCCCTTCCCACTAGGGCTGCAACTACCCCTTTTATTTTTTTATTTTTACAAAATGTATACAATTATTCCAAATTGACAATATTAACACAAATAACTTAAATGTATGCTTTACATGACGTATGTCATATATGACATGGCACAAATGATATTCGCTCATTTTTTAATTAAGTGCACAAAAAGCTGATTTTTGTTTTAAATCATAAGAAATAAAAAAACATTTCAAACACAAATGATTGTTAGCAGGCTGTGCAATATATTAAATTGCTTTAACAGGCCACAGCCTGCAGTCTGTGGAGCTAGTCACAAATTTGAAAGCTAATTGTTTTATAATATGCAAATGTAGGCAAAGAACTGCAATCTTTGTCAGTTCCAAGAGTTTCATTAGCATAGTCGGATAAGGTTTGACAGAAACATAGTGGAATGTGCAGTTATTGGACGTAAACCCTGGAGCTTCCTTGAACTATCTACCCAAAAATTCCACTATGATGCTGCAATGGTTGGAATCATTTTGCAGACACAGGCTCACATGCCTACAAACCTGGAGGGACTACAGTATCTGCAATGCAACAACAGACCCAATGAATCGAAATTCGTTTTTCACAATCCAATTTCAACAATTTGTTGTTAGCCATACTTTCCACTGCCTTGTGACACAACACTGAAATCCAGACACGTAAACTAAATATTATGCTTCTCATTTCCCCCTTTTTTCGTTCCTATTTTTTCCAACTCATTCCTGATTCCCTCATACTGTTTGCATACTGTCCTTCTTCCCTTTCACCTGGCCCCCACCCCCACCCAGATGTGCATGGACTCGGAGAAGCACATGATCTACACATTCGGTGGGCGCATCCTGACATGCAATGGCAGCGTGGAGGACAGCCGCACGTCGGAGCCCCAGTTCAGCGGCCTGTACGCCTTCCACTGCCAGGTGGCCTCCTGGAGCCTGCTCAGGGAGGACTCATGCAATGCCGGCCCCGAAGACGTCCAGTCCCGCATTGGCCACTGCATGCTCTTCCACACCGTGAGTCAGCACTGTCCCACTAGGGGAGATAGCTAGCTCATGAAGTGGACCTCAGAGTTTGCTAAATTGATTCGGAAAACATTTTTGTTAGAACCTGGGAGCAGAACCATAGTGATTATGGTCGTTCATAAGATTGGTGTTTCAAAAGCAACAATCAACAGTTCTATTGAGGGCATAACAACTATAAAGGCTACAAAAGAATACAATTCTAAAATGATCGAATCCTGATACTGCTACTTGTTAAACATGGAATTTGTATCTTAAAGTAGTCCACCAACAATGTGTACACCAAAATCAAAAGCCAATAACTGCATCTCCAGATGATATGTGACTCAGGTGGGGGGGCCAGCAATTGAATCAGGGTGATTCCTGCAGCTGATTTAATGACTTTGCGCTTTAAAGTTGACATGGGAGTTGGTTCCCATGGAAATGGAAACCCACTGACATTCATCTCCTGCTGTTATGTGCTGCCGGAGAAAGCCAGCGTAAATATGCTGTGAGCAATTCTCAAACTTTGCACAGAGCCAAGGAAGATATTAACACAGTGCCAAGGATCAGTTCAAAACATGTAAACTATTCAAACAAAATGTAACTAGAGAGGGTACAATTTCTGGGGAAATTGTAGGGTGTGCTGGCTTGCATCAGTTGCAGACAGATGGGTCAGTTTATTAACTGTAATTTTAACAACTGATATTTCTGTATATTTTATATAAAAATGCCTACTTATTATTTATGAAGATTGCATAGATTTGTTGCTGCTCATGTACAATTCAAATACAAAAAGTGAAGTGTAGCATGTCCCTGTACTTACTGTAAGTTGCTCTGGATACGGGCGTTTGCTAAATGACTAAATGTAGAATGAACCTAACCTATATGACTTAAACGTCACCTTAAGTTTTTCCCTTCTACAGTAGTGATATTTTCAAGCATTTAGCCCACTCATTGCATTCATTCATTAAGAACCACCTTTGAAACAAGCTGAACCCCCTTGAAACAAGCTATTCTAAGTAACAACAATGACATACTTTCTTGTATCCACATACTAATTACATCATTATGTGGGCCACGTACTAATTACATAATTATGTGGGCCTACTATACATGTTATAGCACAATACATTTCACCCTGTGTACATGTAAACGGTACTCTGTACATTTCCCACACTGTCAGTAAGATGCTTGATGCACTGATCAAAGTTATTGTAAGACTCATGTTAGACAAATGTAAGTCTTGTCAGTGTGGGAAATCACAGTGGTTTTTACATGTACACAGAGGACACACAGTTACATTTACAGATGAGCAGTTATGAGACCATGGATGCCACTCCAGTGTTTGAGGATGTGGATGGTCAGTTTGCCTCAACTTCTAAGGAGACTGGTCAACAGTGAATGTGACTTACATGTTTTTTAAAGGCTTCTCATAGAACCAAGGTATAAAAACAGCAGACTAGAGTTTGGTGCTTTTTAAGCAGGACAAGTCTTGGTAACAGCAATCAAAACAAGTCTTGGTTACAGCAATCAAAACTAGATACTGATTGGAAAGCACAAGTAAGCTACTACCCACTTCTAGCTTGTTTGTGAGAGCCTTTTGTCATTGGCTTCTTTAATTTAGTTAGGCATCAAGTTCTGATGTAGTAAACCATTATCAAAGCATTGCACTACTGCCAGAGCTCTTCAGTAATTTTGGATCTCCATAATGTTTGTTTTACATTTTCCCAGAGAGGTGTTTAGTTGCCTTGCACATCAAACAAATGAAATACTCATTCAGCTTTGTCAGCTTCTCTTATACTCCTTTTATATCAACCTCTCTCAATCCTAGTTTTCAGGCCTACTAGCTTGCATGTTTTTAGATGTTTATCTGCTACAAATGAATGGGTTGTCTACAAAATGAGTTGGAAGCAAAATACCACTATTAAGTGTGCCCTTTGCGCCCCTCCCCCCACCTGTCACAGGGCCAGGCTGCTGCTGTAACTTGCTAGCCAACCTTAACTGAGGGGACTGTTTGAACGCGCTGGAATTAAAAATGTTTATCTTTATGTATATTTGAGACCACACATTCGTAGATGTACGTTTCCACTATATGTATACGGATTTTGAGGTATATCCGATTTAAATGAGCGAAAACAAGGCACATCTGTCCATATTTTGTTAGTGAAGCAGGGAGAGGAATGCTCGTGGCAAGCTAGCTAACTAGCTGGATAGAGCGATGGGGAGTTTGTTAGCACTCAAAATGTAGCTCTAAAACAGGGGCACTCCTCGGACATAAGCTCGATTATTTAAAAAATCCCCCAGCTGGGAAATGTTCGCGGTTTTCACAGTCCTGTAGAGGAGACCTTCATGAACTGAATGACATCAAATTGAGGCTGTGGCATTGAAGTTCAGGTTAGTAGACTATGGCTCAAAGTACTCTCAGCCAATTACAGACCTCTTAAAATGGGGAAACCTCTGTGCCACATACGGGATGGTATTCACACAGCGATTGGCTCTAATTTGAGTGACAGGTTGATTCACCAATTGAAAAACTCATCTGGGAATTTTGATTTTTGTAAGGGGAGTGCCGAGATTTTACTGTCGCCGTTGGCTCCTAAACAGCAGTAGAATTCCAAGTTTTTCTAAACCGCGTCGCATACAGCATTACAGTGGGCTACACTGGTTTAAAACTACAGATATATAAGGACAATTGTACCCATGAATTGTTTACTAGTAATATAATGTCATAATAAAACGTTCATCGATATGTGAGGCATGTTTATTATTTTAACGATTGAAAACGGATGTATCACAGACCGCTATCGTATATGTCGTTCAACAGAGGCTAATTATGCTAACGCCTCAGTCAACAAGCGAAAATTGACTACTGTTTTCGAAAGTAAATGTACTAATAATATCAGCGTACATCGTATTGTACATTAAATATCACAATTGTGCTTTTTATCACAATGTTAAATGAGCAATAAGTTCAGTTTTGCATTTGTTGACGCTTGGAACTCTTGTTGTGATTACATTGAGACCAGAACGTTTGTCCTCCCTAGTATTAGATAGAATAGCGATTGAAACAGTACCATCTGCTAAATGAAAATATGCCCCCAAAGAATGTAAATAAGCTTGACATTTATTTAGGGGGAAATGGCTAATTCAAAAGAAGTTTGCTGGAAGCGATCATTGTCAGTAACAATGCCAAATACGACCATTTGATCTTAGACCTTAGACTAGAGCCCTGCACGGTGGAGAAGCTGACCTCTGTAAATTGTGCTAAGCTAGCCCATAGATATATATATATATATCTATGAGCTAGCCTAGCTGCTGTTGCTAGCCAAACTTAAGGGGATTGTTTGAATGCGCCGGAAATGAAAAACGTTTATTTTGACATTAAGTTTAGGCTGTGGCATTAAAGACAGCGACACACCACACAAGCTTGAGTTTAAATACATTATTGGGTGTGCTTGCCTTCGGCAAGAGCACAACCTTTGTTCTCTCACATATATATTTATTATTATTATTTCTTTTCCCACCCCTAAGGATCCGGCAATATTTGGACTACATAGACAACGTCAGTGTCAAAAGTTTCGTCTTGCTAGCGATTGAGTTGCTTGTATTTTTATTTACGTTCCGTTGTACAGTTTAGGAGGTTACAACGTTTTTGTGGCAAAAAGTGTCTTCTGTCAACGAAGGGTACTCTGTGCTAGCCTACGTCACTACGTCAGCACACATTAGCAACGACGCATGGATACAACGTCATAGAGACGTTCTAGCATGCAAGTTGGATCTTAGATTATGAGTGAAAAATACCACCCCCAAAAATCCCCAACCATTGGACTTTGAGAAAGCGATTTCGAGTGGAACTGCCATCTCGGATTTTTGATTTAGGTCGTGAAAGTCTTTGTAATTTGAGCGAGTGCGGGTCGCCCGTGAGACCGCCTAGTCTTTTAGGCGGCAGCCATGCTAGAAAGCGTCATAGTAGTATTTTCGTAATTTTATAGTTCAATTTTACACGAAAAAACTGAAAGAGGGAAATGTTATGACGATATGACTATTGTGAAGACAACCAGGTGGTGAGAGCCCCGTCACCCTCCATGGACGATTGCGGCAGCTGTTGTCGATCTGCGTCTGATGAGTATTTTCTTAATTTCGTACCAGGGTCAATTCTACATCAAAAGGGAGAGCAATGTTTCAAAGATATGGCGATTGCGAAGACAGCCAGCGGGTCAGCATAGTTTTGTGATTTGTGTAAAACTTGAGTGAGACCGCGTCTTGTTTTGATGTTAGCCTCAGAGTCAGACTCCGCTCGCAGTGTGTAGTAGGCTACTGTCTTCAATGTCACAGCTATGGCTAAATTTTATTATGTCAAAAGAAACATTCTCATTTCCGGCCCTTTCAAACTATCAGTGAAGTGTGGTTAGCAACAGCAGCTAGCTTGCCTCTAGCAAACTTATTTTGAATTATCCATGTCCCCCTAAATTAATGTCAAAATTATTTACGTTTTTGGGGGCATATTTTCAGTTAGCAGACGGTACTGTTTGAATCGCAATTCCATATGAAATGCTGACAGTGACAACATTGTTACAGTAGCTTGTTTCAAAGGGGGTTCGCTTGTTTCAAAGGGTGTTCTTAATGAATTATGCAATATGAGTAGGCTAAATGCTTGAAAATATCACTAGAAGGCAAAACGGACCCACCTGCAACCAACGCAAGCAAGCACACCCTACAATTTCCACAGAAATTGTACCCTCTCTAGTTAGGATTCCTCCGTAAGGAGGAAACCTATTGTTATTGTTAGTTTTATTATTGGGTGTGCTTTGCCTTCGGCAAGGGCACAACCTTTGTTCTCTATCATATATATTTATTCTTATTGTTTCTTTTTGCCCCCCTAAAACTCAGTAAATATTTGGCCTACATAGACAACCTAGGTGTCAAAAGTTTAGTCTTGGTAGCGATTGAGTTCCTTGTATTTTTATTTACGTTCCGTTGCATGGTTTAGGCTCAAGTTAAGTTTTTGTGGCGAAAAGTGAAGCTAACGGTGGCTAATTTGCTAGCCACTTTCACTGACGTTACTAACGTCACTACGTCACTAACGTCACGAAAACACGCGTGACGTAGCAGAACATTCGTTTCGCATCTGTTAACTTGGGGGATAGCTAGGCTAACTATAGCTTTACTGCAAGGCAGCTGCAGAAACGCCACAAGTAAAGAGGCCAGGGTGATAACTATTTACTCATTTTACTTTGTGATGTGAAACACAATTGTGAAATGTAATGTACAATATTAGCGGATATTATTAAGGAAGTAGGCCCACATCTACTTTCGGAAACGGCAGTCTACTATTTCACTGAAGCATTAGCATGACATTAGCCTCTGTTGCCCGGGCAACACATACTACAGTGGTCTATGATGCATCTGTTTTCAATCGTTAAAATAAACTCATTCCTCATTGTTCATTATGACATTACATTACAAGTAAACGATTTGCGCTCCCCCCCCCCCCCCCCAGGAGCGCAAATCGTACTGCCGCCCCCCCCCATGCCCCCGGGGCGCCCCCCCAAACGCAACACGGAGATATGACGTGGTGCTGTTGGCGCCCTCTTCTGGTTGTGCGGGAGGGTTAATTAATGGATGCACTTGGGAAAATGCCACCCCCCTCTTCATGCCCCCCAGGCTGCCTATGTCGCCTATAGGAAGGACCGGCTCTGGTCCGACATCTACACAGCTGTTTAGGAAGTCAAACGGCGACAGAACATGTTCGGCACTCCCCTTAATTAAATCAAAAGTCTTTCAATAAGTGAAACTATCTGACTACTAACCTGAACTTCATTGCCACAGCCTGAACTTTGTCAATCTGTTCATGAAAATAATTAATTTCAGCCTAAACCGTACAACGGAACGTTGCATCGAATTCAACCAACGCAATCGCTACCAAGACGAACACAGCAGTAGTCTAATACTGTACCGTAGTAGTACAATTTACCGGGGCAGCTTCTCCACACAGGGCTATATCGCATTTTGCGTTGTTACTGACAATGATCGCTACCAGTAAGCTTTTTATGAATGAGCGATTTTCCACTAAATAAATGTCAAGCTTATTTACGTTTTTGGGGGCATATTTTCAGTTAGCAGATGGTACTGTTTGAATCGCGATTCCATCTTCTACTGCCGGTAACGTCGTAGAATAATCTTCAAAGGGGGTTCTTTATTAATGAATGAATGCAATATGAGTAGGCTAAATGCCTGAACATATCACGAGAAGGGAAAAACTTAAAAGGACGTTTAAGTCATTGTACCCTCAGAAATTGTACCCTCTCTAGTTTAATGTGAAATTACTTACTGTACATGCAAGTCTTGAATTACTTAAATGTATGATGCTGCCAGTACTGTGCGCAACAGTTTTACTACATCTATGCACGTCGTAGTTATGCGTCCTTGCTTAACGTGTGCTGACGTTGTGACGTTGGTCTTGCACTGATTCCCTTTGGCGACAAAAGGCACTTTTTGCCACAAAAACGTAATTTCAACTTAAACCGTGCAACAGAACTTGAATAAAAATACAAGAAACGCAATCGCAAACAACACAAACCTTTTGACACTGGTGTTGTCTATGTAGCGCAAATATTGAGGGATCCTTAGGGGTGGGAAAAGAATAAAACTAGAGCGGGTACAATTTCATGGGAAATTGTAGGGTGTGCTTGCTTGCGTCGGTTGCAGGTATATGGCTGCAGCCTACAGCCTCCCGTCTCATGCCCTCCCGTCTCATGCCCTCCCGTCTCATGCCCTCCCGTCTCATGCCCTCCCGTCTCATGCCCTCCCGTCTCATGCCCTCCAGTCTCATGCCCTCCCGTCTCATGCTTCTACTTTTCAAAATAAAAGCTTGTCTGGTCCGCCCGGTTGAGTTTAGGCGTCACAACGACGGTTGAGGTTAGGATTAGTTTAAGGCCAGGAGTTGTAGCAGAGGAGAGAGGTTAAGGTCAGCAAGCAGAATCAAGTAAGAGCACAGAGGTCGAGGTTAAGATTAGGCACAACCACGACGGTTGGAGGACAATGATGGTCGGTACAGCACATCGTGCATTTTGTCACCTGCGATGTGTTCTTTTTTTTAAAGACACTGATGTGTCGCCTACCTTAAGGAAAATCACAAAAAGAAACCATCAAAGTCTGCAATCATAAATTTCTCTAGGTAACGTTAGCTAATATTCGCTAACAAATGTCAACATAAAACGCTGATGCAGTTTTAAATGAAGGTCATCGCAGGTTTCATCAAATATACGTTAAGATCAGGGACAGAACAATAACATCCAGAAATCAGCAAACTATATGGATAACATTTTTCAATTTCAAGTTTTTAATTTATTGCAACAAACGTGCTCACGAACTTACCTTTAACTCCATCCGTAAAATAATTCGCGATTTAGTATTTTTGACCCTCTGAACTTTACCGTTGGACAGCCTGGGCATGAGATGGGAGGGCATGAGACGGGAGGGCATGAGACGGGAGGCTGCAGGCTGCAGCCATACCCATCTCGGTTTTTCCCTTCTAGTGATATTTTTAAGCATTTAGCCCATTGCATATTTCATTAAGAACACCCTTTGAAACAGCTGCGAACCCCCTTTGAAACAAGCTACTGTAACAACGTTGTCACTGGCAGTATATTTCAGATGGAATCGCGATTCAAACAGTACCATCTGCTACTGAAAATATGCCCCCCAAAACGTAAATAAGTTGGACATTAATGTAGGGGGGAAATGGCTAATTCAAAATAAGTTTGCTAGAGGCAAGCTAGCTGCTGTTGCTAGCCAAACGTCACTGAGGGGATTGTTTGAAAGCGCCAGAAATGAGAATGTTTCTTTTGACATAAAGTTTAGGCTGTGGCATTGAAGACAGCGACGCACCACACAAGCTTGAGTTTAAATACATTATTTAATGTGACATTACTTACTGTACATGCAAGTCTTGATTTGCTTGAATGTACATGTGCTGCTAGTACACCACAGCACAATACTCGCTGTGCAACTGCACATCAATCTATGCGTCGTTGCTAACGTGTGCTGACGTGGTGACGTAGCTAGCACTGAGTACCCTTCGTTGACTAAAGGCACTTTTTGCCACAAAAACATTGTAACCTCCTAAACCGTGCAAAGGAACGTAAATAAAAATACAAGCAACGCAATCGAGACCAAGACGAACACTTTGACACAGGCGTTGTCTATGTAGTCCAAATATTGACTGATCCTTAGGGGGGCGAAAATAAACAAGAAAAATAAATATATATGTGAGAGAACAATGGTTGTGCTCGCCGAAGGCGTGAGCACACCCAATTATGTCAAAATGTTATGTCCCATTTTTCCCTTCTCTCCTCAGAGAAACCGTTGCCTGTATGTTTTTGGGGGTCAAAGGTCTAAGACGTACCTGAACGACTTCTTCAGCTATGACGTGGATGGAGACCATGTGGAGATCATCTCGGATGGAACCAAAAAGGACTCGGGCATGGGTGAGAACTAGTGATGGGAAGTTCGGATCATTTTACTGATTTGGTTCTTTGAATCTCGTTCAGCAAAATGAACAAATCTTTTTTCGAGTCATTCGTTCATTTCAACTGGGGGGGGGGGGGGGGTCGGGGGGGTTCTCACTCAACATTTTATAGCCAATTCCCTGGCCTAAATACGTCCACTGCAAACACATATCATATTCTCATGTTGGTGCATGTAAACCAGAAGATACTATTTTAAAAGAAATTCCTGCATTAAAATAATGTATCATGACAGTTTGTATGATTTGAAATGGTCATTTATTGTCACACTAGCATTTAATTATCACGGAAAACAATTACGTTGCACTGAACTATAAGGTAAGTACAAAAAAAGTTAAAATAACAAAACCTGTAATTACTTGTGAACGAATATCATTCACGTCTTACTAAACCTAGTCACGCGAAAGTGAATCATCAAATTGGATCATTTTTCACGTGACCTGCATAGGCTCAGTACTGGTAACTAGAGAAAACAGAAACGATTCGTTCATTTTGACTGGGTCTTCGGATACGGATCTTTGGATAATTTTTCACGTGACCTGCATAGGCTCAGAAGAGGAAACAGAAAGGATTTGTTTACCTCGTTCACTTTTGCGTGACTAGGTTTAGTAAGACGTGAATGATATTCGTTTACAAGTGATAATTATAGGTTTAGTTATTTAAACTTTTTTTTTTTGTTCTCGGCCACGAGAAAATGAACGAATCGCTCTCTGAGACTACTCGTTACTCCCGAGTCATACTAATGATTCGTTCAAAATGAACGAATCGTTCACGAATGACACATCACTAGTGAGAACACCTATTCATACCTGTAACATAGAACTGCATTAAAGCACAGAAGGATACTTTATTGCCGTGTCACCGGCTGTGACTTTTTTTGTGTTTTACCCATGGAAGTTTTCTTACACCATCAAGCTTTTAGCATGTGTTTGCGTTGTAACACTTGGGTGGAGAATGGAAAATAAAAAAATTAAGAAAAATGGTGGTGGGGGAGGAAGCAGAATTGAGTAAAGAGAACACCAAAAATGCATTTCCTGGTGTTAAGTGACTACTCGTGGTCATAAATTGGTTTGCTATCAGTCATTTAGGCTGTTGATGTGATAATGTTACCCCTCCAGAGAGCCCATCGGCTGATTTGTGCATGCAAAGCCACACTACAGCCGTATGGGAAATGTGTCCATTTCATCTCCCAAGCCTCTCTCAAACACAATGAACAAGCGGGCTGGACACTGGCTTTTGCGCATGCGCTTATACTCTTTTATGTGTGTGTGAGTGAGAGAGAGAGAGTGACAGAGATCTATATAAACGTTGTGGTGCACTTTGTTAAAAGCGCAAAAGATAGATGAAATACTTCCTGACCCTGATCTTGTCTCCAGAACTCTGGATGGGCCTTGGCGACATGACAGCTGATTAAAAATAGAACACTGTCTGTGTAATCCAGGTAACAGAGAGAGGGAGATAAAGGTGGAGTAAAGAAGAGAAGGGAGGGGGTGGTAGATGGGTGTAGATATGGAGAGGAGCGTGAGGGAGGGGGCTGGTGGAGAGCTGGGAGCTTCAGAACATGCAAACCAAACGAGAGAGAACAGAATGTATTTTGGCAGGAAGGAAGCAGCGAGGCCCACACAGTGCTCTCGTAATCACTCTCGAATGTTTATCGACTGCCCTCTCTGGCCCCCATACTAACTGTGCTGTCTGCAGCCCAGATCTCCCAGGTTCACCTCCATGTCTACATCACTGCTCTAATGAGCTCTGTCTGTGTCTAGTGGTAGCTGTCATGGCCTTCAAAATATGAACCCCACCCCCAAATTCCCCTGAAACGGGTGACATTCAAAAACATGGTGCCTGTAATTCTTTTGTCCAATGTGAAGCTTTGGTTCAGTTAGAAGGTAACATTGATGAGTTTACTGTTGTTTGCATATTCATGATTTACTGTGAGCACATACAACATATTTATTTAAAAACATGTACATGTTGACATTTGCATGATAAGCCTACTGCAGACAAACAGTACTGTTGTCATGAGGTCTGGATTCCAATTGTTGTGATTTGCATTCTGTTCCGCTTGCCTCCAGATGGTGGCTGCTGGCTTCTATGCCAACAGCCTTTGATCGCTAATAAGTTACTGTCTCTGCTTTTCATCTTGACTGATGTTCTGGGCCTTTTTAGACATTCTTAGGGGAGGGGCTGGTCCCAGCCCACAGTCATGTTTCTGGATCACTATGTCCTCATGCTCATGTCAACTCTGGGCTCAATGCTTCAGTGCTGCCCCTCCCTTCTTACAGAGGCCAGTCTAGCTCTTACTGTCGGTGCGTCCCAATACCCATCCTACCATACAATATACTGTAGCATTCTGCAGTATGCTAGCCAGTGTGCTAATTCTGACCAACAATCCTCTGCACTACATCCAGTGCGTCACATCAGTTGCATATGTTATAAAGTTACAACTGCAGAGCTGGCCTGGTTGCTCTCTAACAGTATGCCTTTTTCCAAGGTAATTTTTTTGATCACCAACAATATTCAAATCTAGTAATATTCAAATCTTTGCGCTACAAACGGTGACGGATTTATGAGCAAGAGTGGCAAGTTCAAGGTGGTATTTTATGACGCAGTAGTTTGTCCAGGACAGCTGTGGACATGCTAAAAGTAACTAGATATAATACAGGATTTGAGATGCAGGCCTTGTCTCCTCTCACTCTGTGCTTGATGCTGGTTGTCCCTCAGTGCCGATGACGGGCTTCACCCAGCGGGCCACCATCGACCCGGAACTGAACGAGATCCACGTGCTCTCCGGCCTCAGCAAGGACAAAGACAAACGAGAGGAGAACGTCCGGAACTCCTTCTGGATCTACGACATCGCCCGCAACAACTGGTACAGAACACTGGCAAGCAGATACACAGACAAGCTCATAGACTCACCAGATTTACCTGACCTCCTAACTGAGCTCATCTCTCACCTGTCCTTCCAAAAGAGAACTTATCTCTATAAGTGTCTGTGTTGAAGCTCCACACCAACATGTTGTATCATCTGCTAATATAAGCATTCCGTACGGTACAAAGACAAAGGCTGTCAGTGGCTTTGACGCTGGGTTCCCGTACACTGGTTTCTGTAGTTGTTCTTTTATTGAGTGTCCAAAGAATTTACCGTATTTTTCGTAAATAAAGCCACAGCTTATATCCCGATTTTACATTTTTCTAGTGGTGGTGCGGCTTATATTTCTATATGGCTTATAGCAGGTTTTTATAACAAAACAATAGTATACAGCTTGTATGAATGGGACTTTTGACAAGCTAGCCGACAGCTACCTATACAGGCTAGCATGTAGCCTGGCTTTACAGCAAACTGGGATAGCGCTCAGTGACGCTCAGTGACTCAGTGACAGGCTTGACAAACATACCAAACCCAGCTTTGACAGCTAGCGTTTATAGCCACTATATGTTTATAGAAAAATATCTAAAATTGGGTTGAAGTTACCTCACTAGTGAGAGATCACTGGCCGCATTGTAGTCAATTCATGCTAGTCGTCTGTGCCGATGCTAGTATCATAGAGTGAGTTTTCTCAATAGAACGTTCAGATTCCAATGCATTCCTATGGGATATTCATCAACATGACTTCAACTTGATTTTTCTCAGAATGTATATGTTTTAAAATTGACTAAACATACCTTATTTTGAAGAAAACAACCTAAACTTTCGTTTAAGATATGTCTCCTGGTTGTGCCGACCTTCTATTAAAGGTAGCCAAAGCAACAAAAACTATAAACAGTATTTTCATACACTTTCTCAATGTTTATTGCAACCAACATTTGATAGCATTAAGGTATAAGTGTGTACATGCTAACTGGCAAATTTATTTTCTAATTTATTGCTAGTAGTCGCTAGTTATTGAGCTAAGAAAAGGACATGGACCTGAGAATTCCGGTGCCATATTTTCAGGCGGCGTTCTTAGCTACATTCAGGCTAACTTATGGTTTCTGAACATTCGATTCCAATTCGTTTGCTACCTGCGTTCCAGAATTATTTGACAGTTGGTTAGCCTTGGCCAAAAATGACACATTCTATTGTCCACCCTAGTGAGTATACGTTGGTTTGACGATGAGCAGATGGAATAAAATGCCTTGTTGTGTTATACAATTACAAACATTCGGACTCTGACTTTGATTTGATTAAAAAAATGTGTGTATGCGCCAACACAGTCCCAGCTGTCCCCCCAATGTGTGATTGACTATAGTCCGCAGGGCTCTCAAGTTTTGAAGACGGGCAAGAGTGACATTCTCATCCCCCCCCGCCCCCCGCCCGTGAGGGGTTCAAAATTAATTAATTAATTGCTTTATACCTGACATCTTTGAAAGGCAGCAATGATTAATGCATCCATGGCCAGGATATAATTATAAAATATGACATTATTTTAAAAGTGACCTATAACATCGACTATGCAAAACACTTAAATGTATTTAGTGCTAATAAAATTATTACGCCTATTTGGAAAGAGATATATATATTATAATGTGACAATATATCATCATGCAAACCCTGTCAGAGGTATCGGGGCCTATGTTCGTCCCGCACTGGGTACGAACCTGCCACCTCTGACATCCCAAGTGCCCCCACTACCAACTACGCCAACGAAAAGCTAGTAATCCGTCGACGCGGGTGGCCTGTTACATACCTGAGGAGTGAGTTTCACCGATACACACCAGCTACATCTATGAACTACTTGTTCTGAGCAGGTGTTGTCAGTGAACAGGCTGTAAAACTGTTGGTTACAGACACTCAGAAAAACTGATGCTAATTATCTGGGAAACATTTTCTAACAGCAGTCAAGTTGTCATTGTTTGTGTCAAACAAGTTGTGAATTTGTTGTAACATTAAAACAGGAGATCATGACTTAGCCTACTCTGCTCGAGCTCCAGTGGTTTGCTCTGTAGGTGAACGAAACTTTCGGAAGACGTAGCAGAATCACGTGAAAAATTACAGGATATGCTTTTTTTCCATTGGTTGTTGCATTAAATCTTACCCAGATACAATGGTGCTATTTTCCGATTGGCTATTGTGTAGACCCTTTCTTTTTTTGATTGGCTGATAAGTGGCAGGCTCGACTAAGAACTCCAGGGGAGACGCTTGATTCCTGCCGGTTCCATAGTGAGAGTGGCGCGGCCAGAGGAATTTTGGTTGGGTGCTGCGGCATATTAAATATATTTTTTCTGCGTAAGAAATACAATGTGTGGCGGGAGAGCGTAACAAAAGACCGAAATGAGTGACTGTCAAGCTCAATGCGTGACACTTGAGAGCCCTGAGTCCGCCAATGGAGGCCCGACCGCTGCAAGCCACTAACGGCGTGCCACCCAAAAACCGCTGGTGGCCCGTCGGTCACATGCTAGCTGGGTATTTCACCCTTGAACAGTACATTGTTTTCGTGAATGCTATTTAAATATTAGTTAATTCCCGGGCAATAGAAAACATACATTACGCACTTACTTAGCCTACTTACCGAAATAAAGAAAAGTGTTTTTAATATTTTATTGTCAACCACATTTTCGCTAGTCATTGAACGTTGATAAAATTAATTCATTGGATGTAATTGCTAACAAACATTAACTATAAATGAAATGTTTATAATATTTATACAATACACAAAACACTATTTCTGGACATACTATCCAAAACCGAAGTGTGTTACACACCGGCATGCTATAAGATTGCCTATACTCGTGCATTGCTTGGTATTATTGTCCCGTATCAAGTGTGGCCTATAGGCCTACTCTCAGATTTACGCGTGGGTGCGTGCGTGTGTGATCTCATGCCTCAGGGATGTGTGGAGTAAATTGGCTCGAATGCAAGTGTGTTTCTCTATCAGTGGTGATTCTAAGGGAAGAGGACGACAATCACAGTGTTTGTTTGTGACTCCTAGTGAGTATGTACCCACTAGGTCTTATTTGTAACGTTGTGTGTGTCCTCTCCAGGTCGTGTGTGTATAAGAACGACCAGGCTGTGAAGGAGAACCCCATCAAGGCCCTACAGGAGGAGGAACCTTGTCCACGCTTTGCACACCAGCTGGTCTACGATGAGATGCACAAGGTTATACACGCACACAAACAAGGATGCTCTAAAAATAGACCTACACCATGAACAATGCCTAGATATCCACACGCCCGCACACACACTTTACTACACGCCATAACGCTCAAAAATAGACCTACACTATGCACACTTAAGATGCCTAAATATCCACACACAACACAACACACACTTTACTATATATGAGTACCCCACCTTAGCTGTTCAATATCAGGGTGTACGTTTCCTACTCATCAGGTGTGGTGCCCTCTTGTGGTGGACATATGTCAACTCTGGCTCCATGGCAGCTACGACGACAACAACAAAAATCCCTAATTGGGAGTACCTGCCGACAGTGGTCCGAGGACAGACGACCACAAACCGGCTTCAGGGCGTTCACTGATGCTCGAGGGCAACAAGGGCTGTCCTGTCTTTTACGGCACGGTCATATTCTGCCCGTGCCATGAATATGCAGCCGGTGATTAAGATGTTGATTCGGTGACACACAAACACAGATTCCTGGAATTATAGATGCAGTGCCCGTCATGGATCTCGCTAGAGGAGTATCATGTTCACAAAACGGTAACGCTATGTGGTGATGGATATAAAAATTATCCACACTTTTACCTCTCAATGGCCTCCTCATACTACAGGAAACCTGTCATTAACCCTACCCATTGCAATGTGAGAAATAAAATGTTCACTGACAAAGTGGAGTCTGGATCAGTTAGTTTCCTGAGAAATCCGTTGTGTGCAGTACCTAGTTTATGAGTCTTGTTTTCAACGAATGCTAGTGCCCACGGGCCAAACACTAGATGGCAAACCCATTTATATATTTATATACTTATTTACATATTTATATTTATTTGTCACCAAGTCGATACTGCATGTCCCTGGGGCCTGAGCCATGCACCTGACGCATTTCATACAATGCCTGGTTGACGAGATAATCGAGCCACAGACACACACAGAGACATTCAAGGAATTACATGTAGATACTCACCAACCAATATTGTGCCCCCTTTTGTCCAGGTGCACTACCTGTTTGGTGGGAACCCAGGCAAGTCCTGCTCTCCTAAGATGCGCCTCGACGACTTCTGGTCCCTCAAGCTGTGTCGTCCTTCCAAGGAGTATCTGCTCCGCCATTGTCGATACCTGATCAGGAAGTACAGGTAACACCACACACTGAAAACTTAGGCAGATCATTGACAACTTTCTAGTCATTGCGACATCATAGTCTGTTGTATGTATTTATGTCCTGATTCCCCCCTCACTCCCCCAGGGATTATTTCATCAGACTGAATTCAATCCCAATGTGCCGTTTCCATTAGGGATGCACCGATTCCAGATTTTTGGGGCTCAGCCAAATACCGAATCCACTGGTTAAGATTCTGCCGAATCCGAAACCCGAATCCTACTACCATCCTCAGTCCATTAACACAGTAAACACATTAATGAACTAAACAACGTCCACAGCAGTGTTTTTTTCATTTTATTTTAACTGTAAAAAAAAAAAAAGAATAGGCAACATTATGTCAGGAAGACAAGTGGGAAAACCTATTTGGACAATTACCATATGCCTATGTTTACTCCATCTCAAGATCCAATCAATATCCAAAATATTAACCTTTTAGATTTCTTGAATTTTTTGGGGATGTTTCATACGCAAATGTTTTAACAGCGGAGATGTTGTGTATTTTTTAGGGTCCTTGTAACCACGAGACAAATTGGCATTGCAAATTGAACATGTAGCTCGACTTGAATCGTCTTCTTTTGTACCGCCAAAAAACCCTTTCTGTTAACGAGTTCCATTTTCACTTCCTCTTAGCCTACTGCATTGGATGGTCCACCTACGTAAACACCTTCCCATAATCAACGGCGGCGTCATTACGTCGACCAGCGTAGCGTGCGTAGTGCAAGTGTAGGGTTTGGTTCGTGGAAAAAACTAAGGTTCGACCAAAACCGAACCCCGTCAAAAAGCCCAATATTCGGCCGAAACCGAATCCTAGATTCGGTGCATCCCTGGTTTCCATAGTTGACTGTCAAAGGCTTATGCCGTGTCAGACTTTTTTTTGCTTTGACACTTACACCCTCTAGTGGTAGCATCATGCCATTTTCAACATCTTCTCTGTCCATCGGCTTGCTTCTTGTTTTGGAGTGTTCTGTGTGTGCATGCTCGTATTGATGTTCTGGGGCTTTGGCAAGCGCTAGACCTTTCGTGTAAGACACCTTGTGTGTTTCCTGTGGTCAGGTTCGAGGAGAAGGCCCAGTCGGAGCCCTTGAACGCTCTGAAGTACCTGCAGAACGACCTCTCTCTGACCGTGGACCACACTGACCCCGATGAGACCAAAGAGGTACGCCTGGCTAGGATGGGAGCAGAGAGAGAGAGACAGTTGGGAATGACGGAAAGGAATGTTGAGTGAAAGTGTGGGGGATTTGAGAAAGTGATCTAGGGAGAGGAAAGGAGGCATAGCAAACTAGGTGGGGCAGACATTGAGAGAGTGACGAGTCGTCTACAAAACGTTTGGTTTTCGCTAACATGACATATATGGCCTATTGTACCGTTCAGTTCCAGCTCTTGCCCTCTGCACTGTTCAAGTCCAGCTCAGACTTCATTCCGCTGGGTAAGTGTGTAATGTGATGTATTTATTTTAGCAGTCGTGTTTGTGGTCCCACTACATCATCACTGCACAGGATTCCTCCAGTCATCTAGAAATAGTCATTGTTTTTCAGTAACTCATTTTCCTCCATGCTTCCTTCCCCCCCTCCGTCTCTCCCTTCCCCCCTTCTATCCTCACTCCCCCCTCTCCCCCTCCTGCCTGCCCACTCCTTCCTCTCCCCTTCCCTCACTCTCCCCCTCCTTCCCTCTTGCTTCCCCTCCCTCTCTCTCCCCTCCTTCCCTCACCTCCCCCCTCCTTCCCTCACTTCCCCCTCCTTTCCTTTCTCCTCCGCTCCTGCCCTCCCTCACTTCCTCCCTCCCTCGTCCCTCCCCATGAATAGGTTTCTCAGACGTTGACCAGACCTATGCCCAGCGCACCCAGCTCTTCGACACGCTCGTCAACTTCTTCCCAGACAGCATGACCCCTCCCAAGGGCAACCTGGTCGACCTCATCACCCTGTAGCCCCAACCCCCTCTGTCCTCACCCCACCTCCACAAGTGACTCTCACTTTGGTTGGTGCAGAGATACAAAATGTGTAATTATCATTAAAAAAAATATATAATTATATACGTACATTTTCATCAAGCTCTCCCAGTGGAGGTCATTGGGCTTTGCTCGATGTGACCACACCTCTTTCTCTGTTGAACAGTGGTTTGTTCATCAGCGGTACTAACCGAACCTAAAGGGTTGATGTTCACTCACTGAAGAGCTGGGGGTAGAACACTGAACA
This sequence comes from Thaleichthys pacificus, assembly GCA_023658055.1. NCBI lineage: Eukaryota > Metazoa > Chordata > Actinopteri > Osmeriformes > Osmeridae > Thaleichthys > Thaleichthys pacificus. The sequence continues at coordinate 14,929,593 of CM042874.1, read as the reverse complement.
TCAACACCTAACATCAGTGTGGATGAAAGAAGCAAGTAGTGTTCCTCTAGGCCCGGTATACTTTCCTTGCGGACTAGTCTTACGTCTGCGTCGAGGAATGGATTAATTCAGAAAAATAGTAAATTCATCTCTGCCAAACACTTTTGTGTTCATTTTTATTTTCTTGGATTTTGTGTTTACATGAACTCTGAGTTCTCATCAGCAGTTACATGGGAGTATCTTGATTGGTACCAGTTTTTACCCCTCCTTTTCTCCTGTAGTTTTGAATTTTAGTTGCATACAGCTGACATATCACACACATACAGACAAGAAACTGTTATCTTGCTTCACCTATTTAATGCCCAGATTTATGGTAATAATGGCCGTGCTCATTTTTCTGAAATGATGTTGTAGAAACAGTAGAGGAATGACTGTTTTAAATTATGCCTGAATTGAGCTTGGTCATTCCCGATGATCCAGTTTAAATTTAAATGTATGTGTTTGGAGGGGTGGGAGGGGGGTGCATTATAGATTTTTACGGTGATCATGCCTTGAGTGTAAAGTACCTGTATAGGGAAAACACTACCAATTTTAGAAATGTTTTGGTCCAATTTCAAAATGTCTGTAGGATTATTGGAAACTAATAGTTGTCCTGTAATAAAGGGGCATTCGTGTACATACACACATTTATGAACACCCACACATAGGATCTGAGTGACTTTACTCTTCAATAAAGACACACACTGCAATAAAGCAAGACACGGCAAGGGGTGGCATTGGCAACTTACAAAGTTTACATTCATGCCGCAATCATGAGAACAGCAATGACAAAATATTTCCCCCATCTAGACGCCGTCTGTCCAGACCCCTTGTAAATCCTCCAGCAAAGGTGTTTACATCCACGTTTCCGTCTCAGAAGAAGTTGCTTGGGTGAAGTCCTAGCGATGAAGGAGTTGGATAGCTTAGCTGCCTACTTCAACTTTTGCGTTCATCTAGTCTTTGGCGTCATACCCTAGGTTTTTGTGAAGGAGGACAGTGTGATTGGTCTATTTTCAGGACCTAATCGCTTCCGTTCCTTGGTCGGGGTACGGCCGCGGAATTTTGTAGTCTCTAAGGTTCATTGTGCGCGAGATACAGAGACAATGTAAGAAAAAGAGATGGGAGGTTCATATCGACAACATTAGACAGCTTGTTACTGTTGTTGTCAGAGTTCCAAACTTTCACCCCTTCAGGTATCTTCCATTTCCTGAGGTTTACATTCATATTCCATGTTGTTGGGTTTTTGCCAAAGACCGGCTGGTGTTTTTTGTTGTTGTTTTTTTTTACTCTGTGTACTGCTGAGCCGGTATGTTGTGTTCTCTTACTATCTTGCATAGCGATAGAGGGCTTCACAGGTGATGTAAACACATTTTGTGCCCAGGCTCTTTTAACCTTTATCTGAAGTGAAAGCGTGTCATCAAAAAATGTTGGAGATAGCGACGGAGAACCTGCTCTGCGATGTCTGAACAAATGTCAGATTTGGTAAAGACGTAATTTAATCCCTTGTTGCCATACTCCAAATTAGTTCCCTATATAGGCTTGAGTGAAATGAATAAGTCCGACTATTTTGTGTGCACATGTTCGAAGTATGCATTTTGCATTGTGTGCATTTTGCACTGTCTTTGCATACTTCTGCTGCTGTCATAGAGGTAGACAGACAGCTTTTTAAAGAGATGATATATATATATATACTGAAAGTGGAGCGATACTACCCACGGCAATAAACTGTAATCACTTCACAAGGAAATTATTCATGCATGATTTTCCACTGGATTCAGGGCTTTTTTCCATTATAGTTGTACTAGGGTTGAGTTGTGCCAGGGTTTTATTAAATTTAAGAAACGTGTTTAAACAAAGAACTAAATTAAAGCACCTTGTTTGTAAAACAATGCCAAATACATTTTCTGTAGCTCTCTCTTCAGGGTAAATAGTCAAAATTGTGTATATGTAATGTTATTTTTTCATCTCCCTTCTCCGTTCTTCATGCACCCCCTCCCCTTCTTCCTCTTCTACCCCTGGCTGAAAATCAGGAGAACGCGGATACTCTTTTGCTGGTGAACACTACTCTGGATTTACGTGAATGTGTAGAAAGCGTATTGTAGAATTGCATTGTATGTAATGTATATAATGAATAAAGATTGTATTTTGTTCAGGTTTTCTTAATCTGTGTTCTTTAATTTGTCGGGTCCTTTCGTGTAGTGACAGTAATATTTCTTATTGGAGAATTAACTATAAGCAGTGATGCCGGTACTGGCATCCATTTATTAACCCTCCCGCACAACCAGCAGAGGGCGCCAACAGCGCCACGTCATATCTCCGTGTTGCGTTTGGGGGGGGCGGCACTACGATTTGCGCTCCCGGGAGGGGGGGGGTTGCTGTTGATACATTTCGCCTAGGGCGCCAGATGTGCTAGGACCGGCACTGCATGCTACTTGTTGCATATGGAAAATAACAACTCGGACATGAACACTCGGTCTCTCGCTCACTAGCGCTCGCTCACACACAAAAAGTTCTAATTGGCCCATGTTCGTTCACGTTCTTCTTTATCCGTTAGCAAGTAACAACTTCCGTGAACCCCATATAGCAAGATGCATGCCTGTGATAGCTAAAAACTAGCAAACACATTATTCCCACGTCTATTTTCTTGCCCAAAGCAAAATTATTTATTATATCGTTTTAATATATATATATTTAATTTAAAAAAATTACTAACACCTTTATTTTATTTTTTTCCTTCCTGCAGCTAGGGGGTGCTGCAGCACCCTCAGCACCCCCCTTCCCATGCCACTGCTATTTTGTCATTAATAGTAAAATATATATTTGATTTCTTCTTGCGTCTGGGAGTGAAGTCATGTAACCTATGCGACAATTAAGTCACGTTTTCAGCATGAGGGTCACGTCACGCGTATATACATAGACCTACCACTCCCTCCCAGTGAAGGCCGATTTATACTACTGTTTTCACGGAGACGGAGATAGGGAACGCCCTCTCCGATGTGGAATGCCCTCTCCGAGCCCATCGGAGAGCTCTACATGTACCTCCCATAGAGAATTGGGTGTGCTCAAGCCTTCGGCGAGAGCACAACCTTTGTTCTCTCACATATATATTATTTTTCTTTTTATTATTGTGAGAATGCTGTTCAGCATTCTCACTCTTGTTTTTCCAACTTCTTAGTTCTTCCGCCGTTTTTTGGCCTTTAACTCGTCCTGCATACTTTCACCGATTCCTACAATGTTTGTATCAAAACGTTCAGCTCCTTCAGGAGATGATGGCTATGACTTTTGGTATTTCTCACTTTTATACTTTTTAAGACATTAAGGTTTTTGTGCAAATTATTCTCCCATTAAAAGTAATGGTAAATCCTTTCAAATCATTAAAAAGCTTCCTCCTCTTTCAAACGTAACTACTTCAGCATACTTTCAGCTAGAGACACCATTCAACCTTTAAAATGTTCACAAGACATTCAGCTATTCCCAAATGATTCAGCTTTTTCAAATATTCAGCCAATTTTGAATTATGACAGTTTGAAATACATTAAAATGTTTGCTCCTTCTTGATTTTTTTGAATGAGCAGGAAGCAGAGAGGCACACTCTGCTGCCTGCTCTTTTTATGATATTCAACTAAATCGTCAAACAAATTCCTCTAACGTTCATATAGTTTAACTTACAGAAACAAGTTATACCTTAAAATGTAGGAAAAATTGTCCTCTTTCAGCCAATGTAACTACTAAAGAGCTCACATTTACAGATTTTCAGCTATGAGCCTTGAAGCGAGAGCAGCCTTTCAAATTCTCTCACTAACTTCAATGGAGAGGTGGGTAAAATCCGTCAGAGAAAGCAAGAAGGAAGACGATTTCGAAACTGCCGGTAGAGACATATTTCTGACCGCACAGACATATAAATGACATCTCTAGTTTCGGCAGAGTCTTGGGTCTCGGAAATATCCTTATTTTTTGGATTGGACCTGTAGTTTTGCGTCTAGGTCAACTTGTTTGAGGTGTGGATTCTAGGTAAATGTTCGTTTTTCTCTCTGCCTAGCTCGTTAGCTATCACAGCTGCGCCATCACCGTGGCAACCAAACAAACAAGCACCATGAAAGCAGAATTGGGTACACGTTTTCGAAACTGCCAAGAGTTGTATTTCTGACCGCACAGACATATAAATGATATCTATGGTTTCGGCAGAGTCTCGGGTCTCGGAAAATATCCTTATTTTTTGGATTGGACGTATAGTTTTGCGTCTAGGTTAACTTGTTTGAGGTGTGGATTCTAGCTGTCTGTTATTCTCTCCTATAGTCGAGCTAGCGCGATGGCTCTCCATAACTAAAAACGGTTCGACTTCTTTTCCACAATCGACCAAATTGGCCAAACAAGGTATGTACATTGAGCTTAAAGTGTACATAATCTAGCCAGATCGTTTTTATTTTAGCAAGTTTCAAGTGTTTGCTGCAGCTGGCGTTAATCCTACGAACAAACGCTTCGTAACTGGAAAGTTTTACTTTTAATTGACGATATTGAACACATGTTAAGTAACTTGTCGTTACTCAAATATCTTCACCGTTTTCAGTATCTAGCTTACTGTAGGAAATCTCCCAATGCATCCTCTCTAGCTTCGCTTCGGCTAAAGTCAGATGGATGACGATGCATGCATTGTTCACGCCTACGGTGTTAATACAGTCTGTACAAATACCACTTTGACACTTGCAAGAAATGATCCGCTGGTTAGATGTAGCATGATCTTATTTAATACCCACAATACTGTAGTTCATCTTTTTTTGCAGCAGCATTTTAATCTGAGTTCAAGTAGCTTTTGCAGTTGCACAACCAACAAAGTCACGTAATGTGACGTGATTGAATTTAAAAGTTTTTATTTTTATGTCATCTTTGAATTCAGTGTCTGAACAGGACTGGGTGTGCAGGCACACATGATTAGTTTCTCCTCCACCTTGAACCTGAAACCTAGATTCTAGGTTAGAAATGTTGCCAGTCTGTTGCCAATGACCAACGGTTGTTACGTTTTTCCAGCAAGTTCAAGTCATTCCAGTGTTGTCCTTTTACCTTCAAATTCGTTCAACCCAGACTTCAGCAACTGGTTTTCTGCTAAATTTTCACATTATCGTGCAGCTCATCTTTCTGAATTTTTGCCCTTATTGTTTTGCATTTTTCTTCTTCTTTCCTTATCTTTTCTGTACTTTTCTGCCTTCATCTTGCTGCAGGTCCTTTCTAACATACATTTCAGGCATTTTGAAACCTGAGCAAATGACTTTCTACCAAATTTTCAAATTATTCTGAATTATTTATCTTTTTGCATTTTTCTTCTCTTTTCTGTAGTTTTATGCCTTCGTCTAGCTCCAGCCCCTTTCAAAAATACGTTTTGGGCGCTTTGAAGCTTCAGCTTATAACTTTCTACTAAATTTTCACTATTTTCAGCTTTTTTTAGCATGGTCAGCTATCCCCATTCAGGTTTTCAGCATTCTCACTGCTGTTTCGCAGGAACAGCCGTTTCTAGTTATTGTTTATTTTCGCCCCCCTAAGGATCAGTCAATATTTGGACTACATAGACAACGCCTGTGTCAAAAGTTTCGTCTTGGTCTCGATTGCGTTGCTTGTATTTATATGTACGTTCCGTGGCACGGTTTAGGAGGTTACAACGTTTTTGTGGCAAAAAAGTGCCTTTAGTCAACGAAGGGTAGCCAGTGCTAGCTACGTCACCACGTCAGCACACGTTAGCAACGACGCATGGATACAACGTGATAGAGACGTCCTAGCACGCAAATTGGAGCTTGGATTATGAGTGAAAAATGCCAACCCCCAAAATTACCAACCATTGGGTTTTGTTGAGAAAGCAATTTCGAGTGGAACTGCCATCTCGGATTTTTTATTTAGGTCGTGAAAGTCTTTGTAATTTGAGCGAGTGCGGGTCGCCCGTGAGACTGCCTAGGCGGCGGACATGCAAGCGTCATAGTAGTTTAGTATTTTCGTAATGTTATAGTTCGGTCAATTCTACACCAAAAAACAGAAGTAGGGCAATGTTATGACGATATGACTATAGTGAAGACAGCCAGATGGTGAGATTTTAATGTAGGTTGCTGTAAAAACTTTGATTAGTTTGCTACGTGAGAGCCCCGTCAGCCTCCGTTGACGATTGCGTCAGCTGTTGTCGATCTCTGGTGAGTATTTTCTTAATTTCGTACCAGGGTCAATTCTACATCAAAAATCAGAAGGAGGGCAGTGTTTTAAAGATATGGCGATTGCGAAGATAGCCAGCGGGTCAGCATATTTTTGTGATTTGTGTAAAACTTGGAATTTGAGTGACGCCGCGGCTTGTTTTGACGTTAGCCTCAGTCAGACTCGGCTCGCCCACTGGCAGTGTGTAGTACAGTACTGTGTTCAAGCCACAGCTAAACTTTACGTCAAAAGAAACGTTCTCATTTCCGGCGCTTTCAAACAATCAGTGAAATGTGGAGCAACAGCAGCTAACTTGCCTCTAGCAAACTTATTTTGAATTAGCCATTTCCCCCTACATTAATGTCAAACTTATTTACGTTTTGGGGGGCATATTTTCAGTTAGTAGACGGTACTGTTTCAATCGCGATTCCATACTGCCAGTGACAACGTTGTTACAGTAGCTTGTTTCAAAGGGGGTTAGCAGCTGTTTAAAAGGGTGTTCTTAATGAAATATGCAATATGAGTAGGCTAAATGCTTGAAAATATCACTAGAAGGGAAAAACTTAGAGAACGGACCCACCTGCAACCGACGCAAGCAAGCACACCCTACAATTTCCCCAGAAATTGTACCCTCTCTAGTATAACTAGAGTAAGCTACTTTTGTCTTCCAAGATGGCGTCCCCATTCATTTCTATGAAAAGTGCTCAGTGGCGCAGTGAGGCCAAGCCCCCACCCCTCGGCTTGAGGCAACGGCCCCGGTGGATGTAGGTGGTATTGCATTTACGGTTAGGTTTCCGACTCTTCCGGTCGTTTTTATTCTATAACTCCAGTCAACATTTACAAAACTATCTCCCCCAATAATTTTTGTTCGATTCTCGAACCTGGCTCATACTACTAGCTTTTTCAGAGAATAATTTTTCCCGATTTTTGCTAAGTTTGAAACCAATCCGAAATGGGTAAACTAGCACCCCATTTATTTGCTTACGTCAATAAAAGTTGCCTGCAAATGTGCTCGCGGATACTAACAGGGCACGAGCACAAAAGTTCACATTGGCCGATAGCCGATTTACATGGAGCTGAATGAGCCATAGACTTATATTGAATGAGCACAGGGAGAAATGGCTTGAGTTGCCTGCCCTGTTCTAGCAAGTTTAGCAAATGGTTGTCACACATACATTAAATGTGGTTAATATAGTTTATTCCCGTTATTTTAAAACAGATAAACAGATTTTTGATGGCAAATATTATGTTAAGTGTGAGCATATTGTTGACATGTCTATCTGGAGCAAAGACGTTCAATAAAATATATTTTAGACACACTTCTCGAGCTTTTATTTATTACATTATTAACACGTCTTGTTAGATCACGTTATATCCATTAATAGACGTTTGGTTTTCTAGGTTGAACATATAAAACACAGGTCACATTTCGACACTGATGTGAAATTGAAGGCAGTGTGAATTTCGTGGCATTTCGTTTGAATATAAAGTTGACAGTAAGCAATGGTAAGTCTGCATTATGGAAGATTTCGGTTACCAAAATAACTATTAAGCTTTCTTTGCCTGGCGAGAACAACGACGGAGCTGTTCATGTTAACAGTTTATTTCATCAGATCCAATGCGTTGGAAATCATACTCATATCACGAAGAAAAAAGCAACATGTGATGAGTTCCATCTAGAATAGCCCTATATTTAGCCCTATAGCCTATTTCTAAAAAACAAGTGAAAGGAATACTATACAGTGACAGAATACATTTCCGTTAAGTTTGCATCATGTGTCTGATTCTTATCGGACTTGTACCCCATTCTGCCCATAGATTCTGCAACTGCAATGCCTTAGCTCACACGCTCGTAACCATATAAATCTATGCTCGCGACTGGTTGTCGCAAAGTATGACGTGTACAGCTAGTTGCAAGCGTGCACGAGGTCTCGGAGCTAGGGGAAAAAAGAGCGACTGTTTAAAGCTAGACCGGAAGACACGGAAGTGGAAAGATGGCCGCGTCCTGTGGTGGAAATTTAGAATACCATACTTGGTTATGTGTTTCATATATAAGGAATGTGTTTTAAAGAAGCTTAATACAGTAAAGGTTGATTCAGCTCATTTGGCAGAGAGGCCATCTGCAGTTTATAACACCTAACTAGGAGACAGGAACTCTAGAGAACTGGGAGAGGTCTTGCCACCTGGGGAGGGAGAGCTAAAGACAATGTAGATTCAACTGTATTGTTATTGAGATAAGATAGATATGTAGCAGCTCTGACCTTTTGGCCAAAGGAGATTGTGTCCTGTGTCCTGTTTGTGTATAATTAAAAGGGTATTTTAATTATCCTCATCTAGAGAGGGAGCTGGGACATCAAAGAACTGTGGGACACTTGGTATGGAGTCAAACTGTCACTGAGCAGGGCTGACCGATCACAGAGTTTGCTACATTGATCGATTGACCATCAGAAGAACCATTTGTTCTAAGTTTATATAAGGCAGAGTTTTAGGGTTTGGCTTCATCACTCTTACGAACGACTTGTGGCTAGCACCCGTGCGTAATGACTGATCCAGAGTACTCTGTTAATTCTTGATTTGTACAAACTAAATACATTTTATTGAAACCGCTATCATGACTCTTCAAATCTACACAGTGCCACATGAATTCTCCCATTACAGTCCGTATCGCGCTCTCGCTTGCCTCACTGCGCCACTGAGCACTTTTCATAGAAATGAATGGGGACGCCATCTTTGAAGACAAAAGTAGCTTACTCTAGTTATATTAACTCTATGAGTGAGGCAAGCGAGAGCGCGAGACTGGACGCGGCCATCTTTCCACTTCCGTGTCTTGCGGTCTAGCTTTAAACAGTGGCTCTTTTTTCCCCTAGCTCCGAGACCTTGTGCACGCTTGCAACTAGCTGTACACGTCATACTTTGCGACAACCAGTCGCGAGCATAGATGTATATGGTTACGAGCGTGTGAGCTAAGGCATTGCAGTTGCAGAATCTATGGGCAGAATGGGGTACAAGTCCGATAAGAATCAGACACATGATGCAAACTTAACGGAAATGTATTCTGTCACTGTATAGTATTCCTTTCACTTGTTTTTTTTAGAAATAGTCTATAGGGCTAAATATAGGGCTATTCTAGATGGAACTCATCACATATGTTGCTTTTTTTCTTCGTGTAGTATGATTTCCAACGCATTGTATCGGAAGAAATAAACTGTTAACATGAACAGCTCCGTCGTTGTTCTCGCCAGGCAAAGAAAGCTTAATAGTTATTTTGGTAACCGAAATCTTCCATAATGCAGACTTACCATAGCTTACTGTCAACTTTATATTCAAACGAAATGCCACGAAATTCACACTGCCTTCAATTTCACATCAGTGTCGAAATGTGACCTGTGTTTTATATGTTCAACCTAGAAAACCAAACGTCTATTAATGGATATAACGTGATCTAACAAGACGTGTTAATAATGTAATAATTAAAAGCTCGAGAAGTGTGTCTAAAATATACTTTATTGAACATTTGCCTTTGAAAGGGGCATATTCATAGAACCATATAGGCTACAAGACGTTTCCATCAGATGTAAGTGGGGGTGAAACATAGTCACTGAGGACCTTCATATTGTCCCACAAAAGCAGTCTGGCTTGATGACACGATCAAAAAAAGAATAATGGGTGTGTTTAACAAAAGCTTCTGAAGGCAAGACTAATATTATTTAAATATATATCATTTCCTATTGTGGTTAACAGTTAAAGTATTAATCTTCGTCTTTGCTCCAGATAGACATGTCAACAATCTATGCTCGCGCTTAACATAATATAGGCTATTTGCCATCATGTCATGAACGTTTTTACGAAAAATCTAATCTGTTTTAAAATAACGGGAATAAACTATATTAACAACATTTCATGTATGTGTGACAACGATGTGCTAAACTTGCTACAACAAGGCAGGCAACTCAAGCCATTTCTCCCTGTGCTCATTCAATATAAGTCTATGGCTCATTCAGCTCAATGTAAATCGGCTATCGGCCAATGTGAACTTTTGTGCTCGTGCCCTGTTAGTATCCGCGAGCACATTTGCAGGCAACTTTTATTGACGTAGGCAAATAAATGGGGTGCTAGTTTACCCATTTCGGATTGGTTTCAAACTTAGCAAAAATCTGGAAAAATTCTTCTATGAAAAAGCTAGTAGTATGAGCCAGGTTCGAGAATCGAACAAAAATTATTGGGGGAGATAGTTTTGTAAATGTTGACTGGAGTTAATAGAATAAAAACGACGGAAGAGTCGGAAACCTAACCGTAAATGCAATACCACCTACATCCACCGGGGCCGTTGCTTCAAGCCAAGGGGCGAGGGGTGGGGGCTTGGGCACCTCCTGACTTTCCTGACTATCCGTCCGTCCGTCCGTCATTTTACGGATACTCCTTGGCTGTGATTGGTCCATATTAAGAACCGCTTGCGTCAGGGGCGGGGTTGCCGTGACCAACAATACGAACAGAATCCTTTGACCGCCATTGCTGTAAGTTTTTACAAATCATATTTCAACTACAGTACATGTAAATCAGCATCTGAATTAAAATGTGACGAGAAATGGGCAGTGTAGTTGCTGAAAATGTGCTTATTTTATTGATGATACGGCTAATTTGTAAATTTGCTCTGACTTTTCGATAACCTAGCTAGCATCGCAGTGCAGCACCACCTACTCTTCTGGCGGTGAATTGTTTTCAGCACCCACAGCCTTCGGAGTACTATAAATTCAACAAATCCGTCCGTCCGAGTCGGAGTAGTATAATTCGGCCTTGACTCTGAGTCGCCACTTTCCTCAAGCCCCTTTGCTCCGGTGCCATCTTGATTTGATTATATGTGACAAATAAGAAAGACAAATAAGATTAATAAACTATTACATGAATAAATGCAATGAACCGCAACTAAATCCATGTTTTTTCTAAAAGTAATGGTTCGCAAATGATCTCAGATTTACTGTACTCGGGGGCGTTTTTTATGGTTTGTTTTTTTCCCCAAGTAGGGGCTTGGCTAGGCCTACGATTGGAGTCGTTTTTCCAAGTGCGTTCTTAGGTCAACATTTCAAAAGAAACTTGTCTATAAATCAACATTACACTTGTGTCTTGCCTCTCATCTGCTAAGTTACAGTGGAGATGTTTGGAGACAATTGATAGATGCAGCGACACAAACAACAATGGAGGAGAGAGATGCACATTTTCGAGTTGGAAATACAATCACTATTTTGAGTATTTGTCAGCTAAAGATGGAAATATCAAAGTTTGTTGTACACATTCATTGTTGTTGTGTACATTACTGTTAAAAATGCACTTCTAATAAAGTGAGTGTTGGCAAAACCGGTTGTCATTTTTATGTTGAGGCGGCGGGGGTGTTGTCAGCAGCTGCAGAATGTATTTATTAAAGTAACTTGTAATCTAATTTAGTTACTTTTAAAATCAAGTAATCTGTACAGTAACTAAGTTACTTTTTAAATGAGTAATCAGTAATCAGATTACTTTTTCAAAGTAACTGTGGCAACACTGACTATAAGACACTTTATTATATGGCAACGACAGTTCGAGCATTCTGATTGGCTAATGGGTAGTCATGCCAGCCGCGTATTGACCTCCTCGCCGGTCTTATACGGATTGCTGTTCGCCCTGTTGGGGCTTATTTTCCCGATAATGACCGGTGTTCTATACATTATCCCTTACTTATTGCCCTCTGACGTCATCTTCAAAATGAGGAGGAGTCACGAGTTTTACTATCCAGATGATAATGAATACATCAACAGCGAAGAGGAAATTGTTAACTTTCTAAAAGAGCAGAAAAGTGTGAACACAGAGAGAAAAACGACAAGCGCTAGGCAGATTGCTAGGTTTGGTTGCCAGATTTCAGATTGGTTGCTAGGCAACACCTGAAACACACCGTGAAAAGACTTGAGAGCTGAACGAAACGACATGTTTTAAATGAAAAGAGCTAAAAATGCCATGTAATAAACAACTTACTAACCTCGACCGATCGGTCATGCCGGGAAATATCAAACTGAGGCTTTAACGTATCGACCTCATGACCTCACTCTCTATACTATACCATATACAGTAATGACTACTGTGATTGCTTTTGGCATTTGCAGGACTGCTTGGGATTCTATACAAGATTTGTACAGTGCAGATTTAAAAAAAGAAAGCATATTGTTTTGCCATCTTTATTGGTATGAGAAGATATGGCTATCCTGGTCAGGATACCATAGTGACCGTTACCAAGCTCAGCTTCCAGTGTGTCAGACCCCTGTTGTTTGGCTTCATCAGCAAAACAAACCATAAATACGTCCAATACCACTAAGAACTTTGGTGAAAAGGACAAAAATACCCTATAAGAGGTGAGACTGTACAACAGAAGTGGCAAAAAAAGGATTGTTGATTTGTTTGGTTCACTTCATTAAGGTGATCAAATATAATTTACGAATAGTGTGAATAGGATGTGATTGTGATTAGATAAATTTCAGAACATTTTAGATGATACAGTTGACTGAAAACAGAACTAACAAAATACAATTCTAGAATGTGCACAGGCCTATACCGTGGGGTGGCCTACAGTATAATGCTAAGCCACCTCTTGTGAACTTGTAACACAAAACACAAAATAACATTTACAGTGTTTTCCCTTCATTTCTCTGGAAGCTTTTAGCTTTCATAAGCTTTGTCTCTATGAACCTGCTGGTTTGCTAGCATACTTCAGGATACAGTTGTACCAGCATAGCCTTCTGTGAGGAGGCCTGTACTGGCTCACCACAGCTAAAATGTAGTGGTCGCATTTGCAAGGATAATTATCCTGAGGTCATCTGTCTAAGTCACTACGTAGCTGTAGAAATTTTACAGCTCAATCCTAGTACAAGTACTTAAGTTTAGTTCTGTGATCTATTCCATGTCTTTTTTTTCCCAAACGTCAAAAATACTTTATGTACAGATGCTCAAGTGTACAAATCAATAATTGATTATCAATCAGTGTAGAGTTAAAAACCTTAAAACCCCCAGACGGAACATTTGAGGTGCTTGGTATTCATCCGGGTATACAGTAGATAAAAAAATGTCTTGGTGTGACGCTTGGTCAAGTCCCTTAAATAACAGGCACTCTGGAAATGGTTGTCATGGTTCTTCAGATACATCTTGGGTAAAACTGGACACAGCAGTTATTGGCTCTGTACGAATTGGTAGTTTAATTTCCATGGTAACCAAAACCGAAAAATGATGCACCGGGTGCACATCGCAAAGTAAATAAGTAAAAATAACTGAAAAGATGCCTATCCATATTTTTCTAGGCCTACCCAAAAAAAAAATTCTGGCTACGCCCCTGTCTGTTCTATGAAATGTTTATCTATATCCTTGAGCCCAATATCTTCTCCATGGAGCAGAGTGTGATGAAGTATTTGGTGGTCAGTCAGAGGAGAGGGAGGGACTGGGTAAGGGTTTGGAACCCCCCTCCACCCCCGCCTCATCCCACCTCACAGGTGTGTGTCCTCCTCATCAGGAACGTCATCTTTCAGAAGGTTGTCGATGGGAACGATCCAGCTATCGTTGAACTCTCCGCTCAGGGCCATCTTCTTCTCCTGCATCTCCGGCTGAACCTCCATCACTTCTAGCGTGGGGTTGTCGTGGTAACCGTTCTCCACCGTCTGCAGCTCCTCTGTCAGGTGTTGCTGGGAAGATGATGGGGCACGTTAGGTCTGGACTGGTATTGGCTGGTGGACCTGTCACTCCAAATGACGAATTATCCTCAGTGAATTATATAACAGCGAGAATGCCACCCTACCTGGTTCTCACAGTAGGGTTTGCGTTGGCGGGAGGCATAAATAGCTAAGCCCACTATTATGGCCAGCAGGGCTCCACAGGATGCTAGGATGGCGATGAGGGTCGTTTTGTCCTCGGATATCTGAAGGAAACAGAGCTGCCACTTTTAAAACCTACACAATCCCACCAAATATACTTTCATCATCCCCTTGGGTAATTCAGGAGGATAAGACTGGAAATTACCTTGCTTGTTACCTCAATGTTCGTCCCAACCAATTCCTCATGGTAGCGACGAGCTACTGTTGGATTCCCTGTAATAAAGATTGGGAACTGGATAATCGTCCATCTATTACTGTAGAAATTTCTAACAGTTATAGGTCACTGCTTTTGTTATTTTTTAGTGTTTAACATCTGTACGGCTTGTGTACCTTTGCCAACTAACATTATGCTGTCAAACTCTGTTTTGCTGCCATGCTCCCGGACGGTCAGGTTGCAGGTGGCTTCCAGCATGTTCTCCATCAGCCACTCACACAGCTGGATCAGGTTTGGTTTCTCATGATCCTGTCAAAAGAAAAACTCTGTCTGTTGGGTTCAAATGATTCCCCAGGTTGTCGCCACATCAAAGCCACGATGCCGTGCTGATGTCTTTTCACCACAACACCCTCTCTCCTTACACTGGTGGAGTGGAAGAGAAGATCAAAGGTGACTGCACAGGTCAGGTTTTGTGTATATTGAGCTGTGGATCATGATCAGAAAGAGAGTCAGGGGGAATGAAAGCGGGTTGGATGAAAGATGGAGATCAGTGCAAGTGATTCCAATAAGACCGTTTTTCCAACCCATAACTGAAATTTAAAAAAAAATATTCCAAGATAAGATATATCTGTTTTTGTCCCATAATGGGGAAATTCGGGCATTGCAGCAGCGAAGTGGACAGCAGTATACATAAAAATTTACAAAGTTAGTACAAGATATAATAAAAAAAGATATAAAAAGACACACCAGTTGCATATGGAGACCAAATATAAATGTAAAAAATATAAATATTGCACAGGAAGTTTTTGCACTTTAAGTGTGTCCATTAATTATTTAGAGTGGTTGCGTCATGTGTGTGTTTGTGTGTGTTCTATTTAGAGCAGTGCTGGTTGTATAGTCTCACGGCAGCAGGAAGGAAGGACCTGCGGTACCGCTCCTTCACGCACTTAGGGTGAAGGAGCCGGTCGCTGAAGGAGCTACTCAATGCAGAGACAGGGTCCTGCATATTCATTGTCCATCACTGATGATAGCTTTGCTACCATCCTCCTCTCTCCCATGATGCACCATTTCTCTCCGACAAGAGCACTGTTTCTCAAATGGGGGTACTATAAGTGGGTACGTGATAAAAGTGGAAAATTGTCAAATATGACCCCCTATTCACACCAGACACGTCTGCAGTGCATTACGGCTGCGACGCCACTGTCGGACCTGGTCGAGGCTGATCGCGGCCTCTCTAATGGTGCAGTTCACACCAGACGCGGCGTGTTTCAGAAGCGTCCCAGACGAGGGTCTCTGCGCAGCTTCGCGAGAGATAGGTAGCTTTTCTATTTTTAACAGAGGTCGCGTCCAAGCCGTAAGGCAAAATACAAAATAAAAGTCAGAAAATCGGTGGCCTGTTCCATAAAGCGAGTTTACCAAATAACTGGTAAGTACTGGAAAGTAACTGACATGCTTTGCTTAAATTTGCTCTATGGAACATGCCCCCGGTCACTTCAAAATAAAATCGCTTCAGGCGTATTTGTTTCTCAACGTGCGCGTAAAAGCATGGCGAGATATGTACAAACATGCCGCACTGAGGTAAAAGCGCAGACTGCCTGTCGCGGGTACTGAAAATGGCAAATTGCGCTTTTCCGTGTCATGCATATGCATTCACGGGAGGGTCAAGGGGAAAGTGGGAGTTTCCCATAAAGAGATGGGAGGGGATGCGTAAAGTGCGCCTAATTATGTATTCCGCTGTATGCTATGTTTGCAAATGTACGTACATTTTCTTATCGGACCAGTAACAATAACACTAAAAATAAACATTTATCGTCCGATACCGATATGGCTGCTGATATATCGTGCATCCCTAGTATAAATACGTAATTAGACAATAGAAATAATATATACACATATATTTCAGAAATATAATATAGGTGGTGCTTCAGCAATCAGGAAAAGGGGGTACCGGCGTACTCTCTATTCTGGATATCCAATTTTTATGAAGTGTTTCTGGTATGTCTCGTCAGCAATTCTAAATGTTGCATTTGATTTTAATGGTGGTTTTAATGAAATGTTGACGGCTGTTAAACTTACCTTTTCTCCTTTGGACATAAAAAACTGTAGAAAAATAAATAGATACATGTTTATGAGATGGAAAACAAATACAAACATTGCTATTGTGGTGTTGTTTTTGAAAGTAATCTTAAGAATTACAAGGAATCTTGTTTAGACTTTTTAAATCTCACGTTATATGCTGGTTTGGCGGTTATTGTGTTTGTTGTGGTGACCAGTACAGTCGAAACAGCGTTTGAAGGAGTGGTCTTGTTCCAGGTTGTAGCTCCTGAATTGCCAGGCTCAGTTGTGGATTGTTCCTTGCTCATGCCTGCAGCACCACCATCAGGACTAGAAGTAGAGTCACTTGTAGTGCTATGAACAGGATGACTAGTTGGGCCAACAGTAAGCTCAACAGTAGAGCCATTGATAGCATCACCAGTAAGACCAGTGGTAGGTTTACCAGGAGAGCCAGTGGTAGGTTTACCAGGGTCAGTGGTAGGGTTACCAGTATAGCCAGTGGTAGGGGCACCAGCAGGGGTAGGGGTAACAGGAAGGACAGTCGTAGGGATTTCAGTTTGTCCAGGGATAGTAGTATCATTAGGGACAGTGGTAGGGGTGCCAGTAGTAACAGTAACAGGCCTAGTAGTGATACCAGTAGAGTTACCAGTAGGGCCAATGGTAGAATAAACAGTGGATTCAGATTTTGAAGCATTTCCAGTGGTAGGGCCACCAGTAGGGTCAGTGGCAAGCTGACTAGTTGTATTAGTTTTACCAGTAGTGGATGCGCCAGCAGTAGCACCAGAAGTGCAATAAATCAAGAGCCCTGGAGAAGAAGAAAAAAATGTGTTGAATGATTTGTCAATAGACCCAACATACAGTTTCTACAAGGGTACATCCCTGGGTTTCTCTATTTCAAGTAAGCAGGACAGGATGCACTACACAATAACCAAGGAAGTACCCCACCCACCCCACTGGGCTGGCCCAGGCAGTCGGAACAATCCTATGCTAGACTGGGATCCAGGGAACTTAGAACACTGCCTTCCATATGTGCCAACAGGAATTTTCTTAATAAAATTCAATTTCTTCAAAATTGCTTTTCGGACATACAGCATACAACATTTTCTATGTTGTGTGCAGGCAAGAATGCTAAATCAAGCTAAGAGTTATATTGTTTAACAACAAATGTTAAAGTAGACATTAGCTAGTTAACAAGTTACAAACTAGATATATAGGTTATTTATTATTTCCTAGTTATAGTATTACAATCCAAATCAGTAATGTCATACAAATTTAACAGAATACGTGATCCTTGGGCTAAATTGTCTTCAATCACGTGAAAGAGGCAGTACATGTGGTACAAACAGTTAATGTGATGGAAGCATGCATTGTGCATGCAGTGAATTGCAGTTCTTATTCCAGGGAAGGGCCTCCATCCCTCCTCCTCCCCTACAGTCTCACCTTCATGTCCTCTATAAAGACTACAACAACCACAACAAATATTCATAAAGCACATTTTAAAACGACCCATGATGACCAAAGCGCTGGGCCGACAAGACAATCACAAATGCAGGAAACACTGACATGAACAAGAAGGTACACAGCTCGTAGGCATGAACAAAACAACACATGGGCCTAGGAGCAAGCAAAACGTCAGACACATCAGGAGGTTTCAAACGCTGGTAACCACAAGGGGGACAGTTTCTTATATCATAGGGAAGCAGACTAGTACTGGGAAGAAGTTCCAACCCATGATTAGGAAATGTTTAATGGTGAATAAAAATCAAATGTTACTCAACATGGCAGACTTTGCTAACTGACTGGGTTAAGATCCATTCTGGCTATATCACTGACAGACTTTTTAGAGAGTGTGAGAACTGACCCCATGTCCTTTCTGTCCCCTGAGGTCACTGGGTACTCTGACTCACTTTTTTCTCACTTACACAGTGTGTACATACATCTATGTGGGTGTGTGTGTTTGAGGGAGACACTGGCAGGCTGAAAGACAAAGCCTAAAATGGGGACAGATTCCAAATCTGTCTGTTGTCTTTTGGTGCTGTAAAGCATTTAGCTTATATGCTATTGTCTTCAGAGGCGGTAGATAGCTGGTCAATACTGTGTATGAGTGTGTGTGTGTCCCGTCTTTGTGGAGACACACTAATGGAGGTCCGAGGGAGCTCGCTGTCCTGTCGCCTTGTTTAGACTCAGTGGGCGTCAACCCAATCTTGTTTAGAAAGAGAGCTTCTCTTCGTACACAGTCACAGAATGGCTATCAGCCCCCGGAGGGTGGAAACTTGAATTGTCTGGAAGGCAGGAACTGCCTTCCTGCCTGCCATGTTGTAAAAATCACCCCCGAGGCCTTATGCCCCACACAGTCAGAAAAGAGGGGAGGGAGAGAGAAGAGAGAGAGAGAGAGGAATATGGAAAGATGAAATAGGCTGTACAGTGAGTCTAAATGCAGCCACATGCTTTCTGTTTGCCCAGTGCTGGTGAGTGTGCGTGTGTGTGTGTGTATATGTACACTGCCATGCCAGACTGACCATCCCTAGCCACCAAGATCGATGCGTGTCTGATTGTGAACGCCTACCGTAAGGGCCCAAAGGGAGTAAATAAATAAGTGTAGCTGTCGCTCCACACTTCTCCAGACAATGAGTCCCTGTTAGGTGGTGGGGCCCAGACAAAGGCTGCACAGCACTGCAAGGCCCCGGCTCTGTCAGGAGGGTGTACTCTCTCCACTAGCCCCCCCGCTAAAGCCCTGAGATGGTGTCTTATTGAGGAGGGTAATTCAGCTAGATCGAGAGGGTGGAGCGGGGAGTTGGGGTGGGGGGGGTGGGGGATTGGGGGGGGCAGCTATACACAACACTTATTCTCCATGGAGGATAAGGGAGGAGGGGGGTCTGTGAATGTGAGAAACGCCGTGCGGAATAAAGGAGAAACAAGAGAAAGGGAGCAGAGATGGATGGGAGGGGGGAGGGGGGGAGAGAGAGAAAAGGAGGGGTGGGAGTGGAGGGGGGTCTCAACCACCGTGAATCCAACCACCACATTTACACAGATGTGGGCTCTCACTCGCAATGTGGCGCGCACACGCACACGCACACGCATGCATTCCCAGTCCTTAGCTACCAGGGTGGCATGTGTGTTTGTGTAGGTTTAAGCAGTGAGGTGCGCTAATGGTGAATTCCTGCAATGCAACAAGTAGCCCATCTTCACAGGAGCACAGTGCTGTTTCAGATTAGCTGACATAGTAAAGAGTAATGGATTCCATTATGTTGAGCTACTGCTGTGTAGATATTACAGGACTGTTGATTAAGTAGAAAGTTCACAGCTGGTATGTCAAGAATGTGAAGTGACATGTTCGCCAACCCTTCACTTTTAACAGCCAGCAGTCTTTGTCACACTTCCTTGTCCTCTTGTAAAACATACACACAGGTGCCCAAATACAGTACTGTGCAAAAGTATATATATATATATTTTAAGTACATTTTCTCAAAATTGCATTTTTATATTGCCGCAAAAACACATTTGTTTAGATTTAAGATAATATTTGTGTAAAAATCTTGCAAACAGCTCCAATGCATAAGCACAACCCTTTGTTTACCTCGAGAATAAACAGAAACAATTCTGAGAGAGAATTAGGGGAGGATGCTAAAGGTGATGAGCCAGATAAGAAACGTTTTGAGATAGTCAAGGGAAGGGCAGTAGTGGCCGGGACTTTGCAGAAGCCTCCCCGCAAAGTCGGAGCTCGAGGCCCCTCCCCTAAATCCACTCAAAATGTATCTCCATCTATTATCTTATACATTACTGTCTACCTTTAAATATAGCCTATATTCACCAATGTGAGAGAGAAATAAAAAAGTTTAAAATAACAGAAGCACAACAGCAGCCTATTTGTGTGGCGGCCTGCGCAAACCCGTCGGATGTCGTGGCCGCTCATTGTTGCCTATATAAGCCATAAAAGATCGAGAATCGTTTTCTCTCAAAATGTAGATCTTTGATGTTTTCTATAGTTAACAACCTAAACTTCATTGTAATGTACAAAAAGTATGGTTTTTGGACATTTTTAGACGTCAGCTAGCAAGATTTCCAAGCCATGTCAAATCAAATGCTCAGTTTGCCTGCTCTTTTGAGTGCTGCAGCAGCCCCAAACAACTGATCAATTAAGTCAGGCTGAACTTCTCAGCAAGTTATTTTTAAGTTTATTAATGTAGCCTATACTTAAACTAACATTTACATTCACAACGTGAATACGAACAAAAGGATTTCCTTTCCATATTCGCCACAGAATTAGAATGAAACGGAGTGGAATCTTTGAATGCAATTTTCTCCCTTATCACTTTTTGACACAGGTCGACTTTAATATGATTTAACTTCAGTTGTGATAAAAATATCTGAGTGATTTAAACAGATTTGTATTCAGGAGAGTTCAGACACATTTGTCATTGTTCAAAACCAAAGACAGCGCTCTAGCCTTCTGATAGTTCAGCACCAAGGATAGCATCGCCACTATGAAATAACACACAATCAATGGAGGAAAGGAACATTTATTCTTGCCAATAAGTAGGCTAAGCTAGTAGGCTATATTTATTGTTGGTTGCTGGTGAAGACGTGCTGCTAGCTAACGTTACCTGCGGCTGCGGTAGTGTTTCGTCTGTGGAGATGTTGATAATAGCTTCCTCTCTGGCTGGTCTAAATAAGTGTGTAATCTTCGGGTGTTTTGCTCGAGCTTGTTCAGACAACAGTTTATTGCTGCGCTTTTGAGCACCGCTTGCATATTTTCTTTTACTCATGTCTCTACCGTCAGTCATCTAGCACATTGTTTCCCAAAGACTGGGTCGCGACCCTCAGGTGGGTCGCAAGAGATTTTTTTGGGGTCGCCTTGTCACGATCTGCATCTCTGACAGTGGCGATTTCGTAAACAAATTAATGGTCAAATATTTACTATTGTGTTAACATTTTAAATGCGTTAGAACACGTTCATATCGAAGACAAATTCATTAAGAATCAGATACATATATTAGCAGGTCGTCTGACTGATTTCCTTCTCATACATTCCCGTAGCGCCTAAGTGCATTTCCCTGTTGAAGCTCAGCTTCCATGGACTTCAATGGGGCAGCTTTGAACAGTTTTTTTCAGTGCTTCGAAACTATACAGTCATTGGATAAATGCTGCGATTGTCCCGCCCATGGACGCTCAGCGTCTTTGGGGGTGAATGGAGGAGTGGGCTGGCCTGGACGCTGGGCTTCCGCGTGATGATTGGAGGGTCTGTCGAAAGACTGCATCTCCTTTTGATTGACAGTAATGTTGTACTATAAAAAGTCACCGAAGCTATTGAAGCTCAGTCCCATTCTGTAATTGTAGTCGAAAGACAAACTGCAGCCTGCAACCTATTTCTTGGTATTTGCTTGGCGAAGTTGCTAGCAAATTTTCATCATACATTTCATACAATTATAGCTACACCACATGCCTTGTTTCAGTTTAACCTAATTCCCACATTTTCTTCGAGTTTAATAATGTTTCGTTGATCGTTCCTTCATTCATTCATTAATTCATTCATTCATATAGGCCTACAGTAGGCTAGGCTAGTGTCGTAGGGGTGAACTAGTCACTGAACTAGAAAATCAATGTAAAATATATATGATTTAGGCGCTTATTCAAACTCATGTCGTTGCGCTTATTGAGAACTTAGATCGCTATTTTCCAACAGAGAGGTATGCCATTCTGAATGATAAAAGGTTGATGCAAAATCCCTTTGAATTTGAGAGTCCTGACCCTTGCTTGAGTTGACGCTTAGACCTGCAGAAGAAACCGAGTTGTTGCAGCTCAGCTGCGATTGCACTGACGCTATGGATCTGTGACCTTATCATTCTGGATAAGCATTTCGTCAGAA
The DNA here is from genome assembly GCA_023658055.1 of Thaleichthys pacificus. Lineage (NCBI taxonomy): Eukaryota > Metazoa > Chordata > Actinopteri > Osmeriformes > Osmeridae > Thaleichthys > Thaleichthys pacificus. The sequence goes on along the minus strand of CM042874.1, from coordinate 14,907,449 downwards.
TATCCTGTTCTCAGTAGGGCCAGTATTTCTATGCTTTTTACTTTCACTACCACGTACATTTGCGAATTGGCATTTTCTGTGCTCACAAAAATGAGGACAAAGCACAGAAACAGACTGAATGCTGCGCCTGATATGTGTGTTGCGCTCTCCTCCTGCACCACGGACTGAAACGCACTACAAAAACGCAGACAGGCCCACCTATCCCATTAGCAATGTTGAAATGGTACAACATGTTTTGTATAATTTGTAATCTTTTTGTAATTATTACATATTTTGTTCCAATATTTCTGGTTCAATTGAATGTTGAAAATAAGAAGAAATGGGCCATGGAAGTGGATGAAGATCTGTTACGTTGACTACATTACGGAATTCCTTTACCTGGCAGTTGAAACTTGGGGCTGTCAATGAGCGCCCTCAAAGTGTTTTCCTTGTTGTCCTTTTATAGGCCTAGACAGTTTTTTGCTATGCGGGGCCCTTGGGGCGTGGGGGGCCCCCCGCCTCGCGGGGGCTGCAGGGGTTTCCCAGCAAGGGTGTGTGTGTGTGTGTGTGTGAGAGTGAGTGAGTGAGTGAGTGAGTGTGTGAGAGAGAGAGAGAGAGAGAGAGAGAGAGAGGGAGAGAGGGAGAGAGAGAGGGAGAGAGGGAGGGAGAGAGAGAGAGAGAGCCTATGCATGTGTGTGAGCTTGTATGAGTCAGAGCAGGACGAGAGAGGGGAGGAGACCGGGAGTTGAGCAAGGGTCCATGGCAGTACCAGCCACAGGCTTGATTCATGAACACCTGGGCATGGAGTGAGAGAGGGTCTGGGTAGAGTAGGAGAGGTGGGTTAGGTAGAGTTGGAGAGAGTGGTTAGGTGGAGTAGGAGAGGTGGGTTAGGTGGAGTTGGAGAGGTGGGTCAGGTGGAGTAGGAGAGATGGGTTAGGTGGAGTAGGAGAGATGGGCAGGGTGGATTAGGACAGAGAGGTTGGGTGGAGAGTATGGTTTGTTAGGTGGAGTAGGGGGAAGGGGTTAGGGGAAGTAGGAGAGAGGGGTTAGGGGGAGTAGGAGAGAGGGGTTGTAGGAGGGTGGGGTTGGGTAGAGTAGGAGGATGGTGTTTGGGTGGGCTTGCTTATGGACATCAGACAGTGATGGAACCAAAGGTTGTACTGTCCAACCCTCTACACTCCCTAAAGAGACACCTATCTCCTGTTACTGAGTTAAGGAGGTGCTGTGGGGTTCTGGATAAGACAGAACATTTTTAATTTAAGGTGGTCCTGTGCCATTGGTGTTACCCACCCCCACAGCCCACCAAGGGAAACCCCCAAACATCACCTGACACTTCAAACACTGTCTGCCTGTTACCATCTCTGCTGTTTAATCAATGCTATATGGTATCCAGTGATGTCCAGGGATCTGAAGTTTGGAACAGTCTTGAAGTGCTACAGAAGGCCAGGCAGGAGAGGTGAACTTGAGGCCGGGAATCCGCCACCACACCCTCCCTGGGAACAGGGATGTTGATAAAGGGGGTTTTCCTATCTATTGTTCTCCGTGCTATCCTAGACTAGCCTGAGGAAGCCCCCTTTTGCCAAGCAGCATCCAGGACTGAAGCCTGCAGCGGGCCCTGTCTAACTTAACCTGCACTTTCATGACCAGATGGGTGGTGAGTCAATGGTTAAGGACTGGGCTACGGCCCTGGAAGTAATATTTGATAACCCTGATACCACCACTTTGATCAAAGAATTGTAAAGAACATAAGCTTTTGTCCAAACAATTTATATTAAGCCTAATGACATGTAAGACAATAATTAAGATGGACATATTATATTAGCCAATTAGTTATTTCTGACCTTGACCGCTGTGGGGGGGTTTCAATTATGTCGTTAATAAAAACTTAGCCTTTTGGTTTGGAAAAAGGGTTGACAAGTAGCTTTTCGTTGTTTTTGCACAACGAAAAAACAAAAGCTCTCCGTGAGGCGAGGAGCAGGTGTGACCCGCACATAATTAAAGAATAACACTTTCCTCGATTCGGGAGGGCCTTCTGATGCGGGTCACGGGAATAACCCCATTATGCGAGGCCGTTGTCTCTCCTCCTGCTCTCGAGTATAGAGCGGGCGGAGAGGTGGGGGGGACTGAGGACCCACTGGTGAGGGAAGATGTTTGAGCTCCGTGGACCTGACTTTCTCTCTCTCTTTCTCTCGTACCTACCAACGTAGCTCTCGTGGCACTTGCAACTCTCCCATGTAGGCTACTAAAACTTCCGGGGTACTTTAAGTCCACACAATTGGTTTTCATATAGGGCCTACAAACTAGATCGTGTGGCGGGTAATGGTGGAGAAAAATGCGTTAGGCTATTTACATTAATCCATCTTCTCGATTCTCAAATACGTCTCTGAACTTGAGTCACCTTCATTATAATGACATTATCTATTGAAACTTGACCACAGAGTGCGCCTTTCCTAAATAGTTTTCACTACACTTGCTTCTCTGCATGTCATGAAGACCTGATCATTTGTCCTCATCCAGGACCTCAGAATTACCAAACATTGTGGACAAGGCAACAGTTTTCATGCAGAATATAAGAGAAAACAATTGAACACAATAAAACTTACCACATGAAACAAGTGCCCACACGATTCGCATCTCCGTTTTCATCTTGATTATTTCTGCGTATAGCCTATTGACGTTAATTATAAGTCACTGTTCCTACAGAATTCAATCCACGTCTTAAGAGATTCAAAATTCTAAATGCTGAATAACTGTTGTTGGTTCTCGATGCTGACGCTGTTCTGTTACGCCTATCTTCTTGATTTTGTAGGCCGTTTTGATGAAAATGATTTTGCCGTAGTTATTGTTTTTCTTGAAAGCCAAGAATGCTTTTGTGCGTCTGCCCTTTTCTCCCACTCTCCGAGTCGGAGATTTGGCTGAAAGTTTTTCTCCCGTCTCCTTGGCTGCGCCAATTGTGCACCCGCACCGTAGTGACTGACTCTCCAGAGGGGCTTGAAGACGTATTGTGCTCTGGAAGCGTTAGCTCCGTGCTCAGTTCAGATCTCAGTCTGCTCAACAAGTGTTAGCTGCATGGCACTGCCCATTCCTGAAGACTGGCCTGCTTATCATACAAGACCATGAAATGGAGATCCATACATGCCGGCACCGGTCGGGATTGGGTGGGACCTGGCACGCCCTATCAATAGGCTATATCCACCCCTGCAATTGTAATATATATATTTTTAATGTCTATTGTACCTATATACTTTCATTAAATTATCATTATATTCATTTTAAAAGTCGATTTGATTTGTGCTTGCTAAAAAAGTGAACATACAAGCCAATATATAGCTTTCAAAACTTTAATTTCACTAAGTCTGGAAACCTTTGATATTGAAATAGATTTAGAAAGTCTGAAAGCCTACGAATACTGATCAATTAGTAGAATGCTTCTGGGGCACTCAGACTTAACAACATAACATATCAAAGGAAACCACTCATAAGGACTGCTCCTTCTCTTTGGCTAATGCCAAAAGGGACCAAGGCAAACATTTGTGCAAGTTGAGAATCTTTCAAGGATACAGACTTACTTTAACTTTAAAGAACACCCTACAGATAAACTTTTAGAACTTAATTTTCTTCAATATAATTTGCACATGCAGATGTATAATCATGAATATTCATAGCTCTTCCTTTTACTACTGGTTCACAATGACAGTCTAGTTTGCTTTGGAAGTGGCACATATTATGCATATATAGTAACTGGTGATATGTTTGTTTTTGGGATTGGGACTAAATCAGCCACAGTTCGACTCCATCAGAGGAGAACTGAGTTGACTCTGCTCATAGCTATGACAACAGGAATTTAGGCTCCCTGGAATTGCTTTCAAAGCACTTTTGATATTTTTCCATTCAGCTTGATCCAAATATGGCATAACTTGCGTCAACTCACAAAAAGTCCTGAAAACAACAATTTAATTAAATGAAATTATGGATGACCTCTAACTCAGTGCTATATATATATATATTTCTGATATTCTGCAACTGAGTGATTTTGACACACGTGGAAAGAGATCCATAGAATGTGATGTAAGTAACTTACCAGGGCTACTGGTTATGGGAAATTAGGAGAACAAAATAAGTGCGATAGGATCAGGGGTGTGGAGACTTCCTGGGCGTTTCTCTCCATTGGGACTGTCACGGTTCCTAATAAAGCTGTTTGGATGTGGAGCGTTCAAAAGCGACAGTGTGGTACAGCCCTTATGCATCACATCCTCTCACTCCAAGGCCACACAACAAAGACAACATGATAAGATGTGTGATTCCTTGAGTCATATTGTAAGTGTGTTTATGTGCATCTGTTTACTTTGCGTGTGTGTGGGGTTTTGTGTGTGTGTGTGTGTCAGTTAGGGGGGGGTGTGTGTGACTGGCATTAAGTATCCCTAATTCCAGCAGCTGGCCAGAGGTATTCTGTGTTGGTATTAGAGACAGAGAAGGTTGATCTTTGCACTCCTCACAGACTTCAGCCTCCATTAAAGCAATGTCAGTGTGTGTGTGAGTGTGTGTGTGTGGGTGGGAGGGAATTGAGATGAAGTGCCATTGTAAAGTTGTCATCTTATTCATAGCAGGAACATATTTAAGTATTCGTTGTGTGTTAACCTATTTAATTATGTTCACAATGGTTTAATTTATATGAAAGATGATTTGATTCCAGTCTTTCTGAGGCTCATCTGTGCCACATCCTAGTCTTCCTCTCATCTCTAAGTGAATGAGAGTGTCTGCCTCAGTGCTAGGCTTTGGTTATCAGGGGTATCTCTGGCTTGCTGCTGGGTGGATGCTTGGACAAATACATTCTAAATAAACGTCTGCGAGGCGTGTGTGAGTTTGTGTGTGTGAGAAAGGGATGTGCTGGCCCTGAGCCACAGCCCCTCTACTCCACCATTTCGGAATTCCTCTCCTGTTGGTGCTGTGGCTCTAGTGTCTGTGAGGCGGCCAGCGTTCTGAGGGTCTTGTCTCCCCTCGCCCTCAAACTCGACGCCGCCCTCCTCCTCCCCCTCGCCTCATGAGTCTCCCTCAATGGAGAAGGGCATGCATGGAATGCAAGAACACATTCTCCTTTGCACGCCCCCTACCCCATCTATCACCCCCCTCTCTCACACCCTCTCGCACCCCCCAGTACCACAGTTCCCTCACTCCTCACCCTCACCCCACATGGTTCCCTCACTCCTATCTCTCACCCCCTTCTCATTATTGTACCTCAACCATAAGGACTGTATCCTTACTACCCTTGCCCACAATTTCATCTCCCGTGCCCCCACCCAACCTCTGGCATTCCTCCTTTCTTTCCACACTCAGCTCACCAACCTCAGCTTCAAGTGTGTGACACACCCATTGCATACTCTCCGGTGCGTGGGCAACACTTTACAGGCCAGCCCATCAACGGAGCAGCCCTGAGAGTTATATCAAAGAGCTTGTAGAGGGAGGATGTGTGGGGAGGATGGGCCTTTACCCCTCTCTGTCGGGCACTGTTTCACATCTCTGAATAGGGCAGCTTCCCCCAGCGTTGACCAGATGGTCAGAGCCGAGGGTTACCATAGAGAGAGCACCAGAGGGTTACGTACTCCCTAAAACCATCCCACCTCAGATGATCCCTCCCTGGGCAGGCCAGGGGAAAAACTGGGCTGGTTGGGAAAGGAAGGGGAAGCTTTCCTGACACACACACACAAGAATGTGATTCTTTCTTAAAATAACCAGAGCACATCAGATGTAACCTTTCATGAAACCCTCAACCTGTTCACTAAAAACAGACACATTTATACATTTTGTTTTTATTTCATGGGTGAAAAAGTCAAGTACTTGAATGTGCATCTTTAGTCAACATGGTTTACACACCTCACGGGGTGAGTGTCTTATGATGAAAATAAATAAAAGCAGTTTTGCGGATATAAGTTTGCCTGTGTGTGCAGGAGCATGAAGGAGCATGAAGAAAGAAACACATAGAGAGAGAGTATTGTGTAGCTGTGTGGAGGAGGGAACCAAGCTCCATGCTCAGTGAGAGGACCCAGAATACACCACACCTCGTTATCAGAAGCCTGGTACCAGCCGGAGACACTCTAATGTGTGTGTGTGTGTGAGTGCGTGTTAGTGGGGGAGTTTCGGCAACCAAATACTTTTCATGGCAATCTGACTGGGCAACTCCCTTGTTCCCCTTTCCCCTCAACTCTGTAACCCGCACCTAGCGCTCCCTTGAAGGGGGGGCAGGAAGAGGGCCAGGGGTTAGAGGTGAGTCGAAGGAAGGATGAGGGTCAGAATGGTGAACCAGGGGGTGGGGGAGGGGTGTGGTATCTAAGTTCTGTATCTGGATTCAGAGAGGATGAGGGGTTCTGGATGACATGTTCGGGGGAGGGCAGGGAACTTCACGGAACATTCTCCAGACTTGATGTACTCAAAGCCTGAGAGAAAGCTATCTCCCCAACGACTTGGACGGTATCAGTGACGCCTGGGGGTCAAACTGATAGACCGATCTCTCCTGGTGGTGCTGAAACAGACCCCAGCTCTATGTCCGCCTGCTACCGTGGGCCTGCGCTGATGGTAAACAGGATGGCCGGATTCACACTAGCTGACCTGGCTCTGTCACTGGCTCTGCAGGCATCTGGGCCTCTTCCCCCACACAGACTCTGGAAGTATCCTGAGGAAGTCTGCCCAGCCGGGATGGTGCACATAGACCAGGGGGAGTTGTTATTTATAGCATGTCTTGTAAAGGATGGGAGGACAGAAGGAACAGGCAGGAGTGTATGATGAGGTTGGAGGAGAGAGGGAAAGGGAACAGGCGAAACAGGGTAGATGCGTGCATGTTTTTGTTTGTTGGGTAGACATGTTGAACTAGATGTGTGTGTGTGTGTGTGCACCTTTGAGGATTCTTGATCGCACAGACAGCCTGTTTATTCACACAGAGTGGAACCAGCACAGGAAGCAGCCAACAGGAGCTGCCGGAGGAAAAGGCAAGGGGCGATCCCTGCATTTCTATAGGAGGAAATAGAGAGTGTGGGCGTGTGCTTGACAGAGGCCACTTCCGGTTGCTCCCCCCTACCACGATGACCCTCCGACCATAGATGCTGGGCAGGGCGTTGTAACAGAATGGTCGCGGAGATTTGTGTCAGAGTCAGTTTCAATTAACGGCTATCAAGGTCATAGCCCTGCTCCTATAGAGGGGATGTTTTACTCATGTTGTGGCTTTTTTACATGCTGTTTCACCTGGGTGTTTTGGCTGTGGAATGGTACCAGTGTTATGCTAATCCTCCCTTGCCCTTCTCTCCTCTCTCTGTTGCTTGTCCTCCCCAGCTGACAGGTGTTTGCATGGGCCCTGTGTACACAAGCTCACGCGCAAGGACTGGACTAGCTCCGCACTTCTTCCTGTCCTCTCTCTCCTACACGAGGATGAGCCCTACACCTGACATTCATTCTCAAGTTCTATTCTCTCTCTACATCTGTCTCTCTCTCACACATACACACGCAAAGACACATTCCTCCACCCCTCACCACTTCACCAGCACTGGTCCAAACGCTCGCAGCAGCCGTGCGGTCATTCATCTTTGAAAGCTCACCAGCCCACAAATCTTGAGGAAGAAATAAGGAGTTTACACATGCACAGAGTGAACTCAGGCACATAGGAGCACGTCTGTTAAGTGTAGGCCGCACCTCAGACACACATTGTACTACACACTGTCTGAATGTCAAATGGTGGGTTGGAGTGGCCTTTTAAAAAAGTATGGTATCAGAAAGTTGTTGGTAAACTGTTTTTCATGGAAAAATCAACTCTGGGGTAAACAGACTTACCACCCCCAACCGGCGCACACACGCAAACACAAACACACACAAGGACACCGGTATCTCGGTTTGTGGCTCTATCTCCGGCCTCTCACCGCCCCTGACCATGCTCTGTTCTTGGAATGTGACGGTCGGAATTCTGCCGTCTATTATCTGGTGCTGCAGACTGCCTTGCCGTGCCAGTTACTGTAATATGACACACAAAGTCATGAACATGGTGACACCGGTTAGATGAGTTACTGATGTAAAACATTGTGATTTCCCCCTCAGCTTTCAAGTCCTGTAAGTGTCAAGATCTCAAAGTCCCTCTCTCCACCTCTGTCTTTCGCTCACTCCATCTTTCTCACAGCCTGTGTGCCCTCTCTCTGTCTCTCTTTCACTATCTGTCTCCTCTACCGTTTATCTGTGTTATGTTCCATGTGTCAGTGCAAGCCTCCAGAGACGAGGAGGCTTGCTTCACTCTACGTATCTGTCAGTGGGGAACTGCTGCACCCTGATGACGCCATTAACGACGTCCTCAAGGATAAGGACTTTGTCGAGCTGAGTAAGGATGGAACCAGAAGAGGGGTTCCAAAAAATCTTCGTAGTCACAGGTGCTGAAATTGGATAAATCTACGTGTGTGTGTCCCTAGCGTCCTGTCTGTCCTGGGTACCAGAGAAGGGAAGCGGGCTAGTAATCAGAAGGTTGCCAGTTCAATTCCCGGCCGTGCAAAATGAAATGTTGTGTCCTTGTGCAAGGCACTTCACCCTACTTGCCTCGGGGAGAATGTCCCTGTACTTACTGTAAGTCGCTCTGGATAAGAGCGTCTGCTAAATGACTAAATGTAAATGTGTGGGGGCGAGTGGAGAATTGGCCCCCCTGGCCCACCTCACTCTGGGATGGATGGGGGAGGGCAGGATGTGGTCTCCTCAAAGTGGCTGGGCCCCCGCTAAGGCAGTAGGTTTCTACAAAATGCCCCATGAAACTCACTACACAGAAAACTAATGTGAAATGTGTTTTTCTCTTGGATGAAGGACTTACTGAAATGCAGTGTTTACCTATTTCATTAGGTTCTGGAAGGTCATGGATTAGCACCTCTAGTGCTAAGGCCAATGGAGCCTCCATTGGAGGTACTGTGCTGTTGACAAGCTGTGTGTTTGCCAGTGTTTGCTCCTTTGCCAGTGATTACATTCTTGAGGTTGCTTAAGTAAGATGCTTCAAGTTGGGCAACACCTGCATTTGAGGAGCTCACCAATAAGCCTGTGCTTATTGGTTGCTTAAGGCAGGAGCAGTGAGAAATATTGCTTATGTTAATTGCCGCAGCTGCTTATTGGGTGTGCTCAAGCCTTCGGCGAGAGCACAACCTTTGTTCTCTCACATATATATTTATTATTGTAAGCATTCTCACTATTGTTTTCCTGTTTCTCTTTATTGTGAGAATGCTGTTAAGCATTCTCACTATTGTTTTCCTGTTTCTCTTTATTATTAGGAAACGGCTGCCCAATAGGTTTCCTCTGTAAGGAGGAAACCTATTGTTATTGTTAGTTTTATTAGGATTCCTCCGTAAGGAGGAAACCTATTGTTATTGTTAGTTTTATTATTAGGAATCCTCCGTAAGGAGGAAACCTATTGTTATTGTTAGTTTTATTATTATTATTAGGATTCCTCCGTAAGGAGGAAACCTATTGTTATTGTTAGTTGTATTATTAGGATTCCTCCGTAAGGAGGAAACCTATTGTTATTGTTAGTTTTATTATTATTTTAGGATTCCTCCCGTGGAGGAAACCTATTGTTAAATTGTTAAGTTGTATTATTAGGATGTTCCTCCGTAAGGAGGAACCTATTGTTATTGTTAGTTTTTATTATTATTATTATATTATTC